>CAJHZI010000420.1:282500-313066 GCA_905160935.1 Enchytraeus crypticus | reverse complement strand
GAGAAAACAAGTTAGATATCGCATACTCGACTTCTTCTCCTGAGAGTTCTGTACACAGCGGGTCCAACGTACACATTCCATACAACTCTAATTCTCTCCCTAGTGAGCCAGCAAAACACTGATACATTTGACAGAACTACTGCAGTTTATATATACATACATATATATATATATATATATATATATATATATATATATATATATATATATATATATGTATATATGATCTTTGGTGAATAATGCATATATATTCTTATAATTTATAAGAATTACAATCAAGAACTAAACTCAGCGGCTGTTACGATGGTCTTCCGCACAGTATCAATCAGCAAAAGCTAAATATCAACGTATAAAATAAAAAAATGATTTTAAAACATAGCACACGTTGAAAACACAGCCTATAACTCTTCAACTCAGCAATCGAGTCCTCTACATACTTAGCTATACAGGCATTTAACTTTTACAATTCCGTATAGTCTTCGTTCATTACGCACATACGCACATAATTGACATTTAGACACAACTTACACAGCAAGCTCTAAGCTAAAGCTAAGGTTTATATTCTATATTCTTACGAATTTCATGAATTTTAATAGAAATACTATAATATTTTCATGTATATAAATCATGCCTTATCTACCTTTAACGATAACCATGTATACAACGTATTGAGTTATTTACATGCACAATTGGAATTTAACAGCTTAGATAAATGATACAGCAAGCAAACCATGCACACAAAAGGTTATAAATCAAAGCTTTTAACATTAAAATTAATATTTATAATTATTTTCACATACTTAAAGCTCTTCACATAATATCTAAAGAGCTTTCTCTTGAAGCCTCATTTATAAACTGAGACAACATCTTACCAGCTTCAATGCACACACTTTTATTCCATTTTTTATATTTTATGAAATTACACAAATAAAATCTACAGCTTTCCACGTCTCAGGCCTTCCCCTTCGTCCTCTATTCCGATATTATTGTTGACTCCCTTAGCATTCGACAGATGTTCTTCATTCGGTTCTTCGTTGTTTCCGTTGATGTAGTTTAAATGATGTTCAGCAGGTTTATCGCTTCTGTCGGATGTTTCATGAGAATTGTTAGAGTTACGAGAGATATTTCTGACAGAATCGACCCTCCCATCTGTGAGATCTTTAGAAATGCCATTGAATTTCACGCTGTCCATTGAGTTCTGATCGTGTGCTTTACCCACTTCACCATTGGCTACCTCTGCCGTCGAATCCGTAACTCTTTTTCTTAAAAATTCGCCATTTACTATATCCTTACCATTCACCATTGGACCATCTTCCCTGGTTTGACATATCTTTCCATTCATCGAATGCATAACCGCAGAATTCTGGTTGAAATTTCTACCTCCATTTATCGTCGAGGAGGAATCCGACGCGTGATCTTTTCCGCCGGCTCTACCGCGAGACCTCCTCCACGGTTTAATCACGTCGCTGGAAAGAAGCCGCCAGAACAGAGCGATGTTAGTCACCCACATGACGAACATGGAGGTTCCGAGGATGTAGAAGTAGAGGGGGGTTACGCGGTGCCCCCACACGTACATTCCCCCCACTATCCAGACCAGCCCGCTGAAACGACACGTCACAAACGTGACGAGATTTACGCCGGCGTTTATCCGGCAAGCCGGGTGATCGTGCGGTAAGCCGGCGAGCTGGAGAAGCTTGCGGAGGTGGAGGAAGATGGTGTTGACCTCGGCGAGGAGAGCGACAACGTTGTAGGAGATACAGCGCGAGACGAGGACATTGTAGAAGAACATGCCTGCCACCTGGGGAGTAGTCAAATAGTTACGCAGTTATTTTAATATTAGTCTTAAAGCTAAAATAATTATTTATTTATTTTAGCATTATATCGTGTAGTTAAATACGTCAAATATAGTCAATTTAAAATTAATGGTTTGGTCCTTTTAGACCCGTTTTAATACGTAATTAAATATCAAAAAAAAATTCTTTTAATATGCTATTGTTTTAAATCTTAAACGTATCTTATTCTTTATTGACATCTCAACTAATACTTTACAGTTTAATATTGTCGGTAGTCAGTCTTACTTAACAGAATTTGACACAGTACGGGAATAGGCTCGACGCAATGAAGGAGATTAACAATATATTATAATTTCCTTCATTTCATCTGAAAAGAGAATGAATCAGAAATCTTGGTACAGAAGAAAATTTAAATTCAATTAATTAGAACAATTTTTTAAAAATTAAATTTATTAATATAGTATACCTATCTGAATGAGAACGATTATTTTAACTAAGCCTCATTCAATTTCCTATTCAATGGATCAAAATTTCCCTGAGAAAACGGAAATAATAATAATAATATTAAAGGTTTAACGTCCATTTCCTCATAACAGGAGGATGTCAGGGACGTCATCCAATCAATAACTTATAGCGAAGTGGTGGGCAGCACTTCCCCCATCAACTGTAATTAAATTTAATAGTTAATAAATTAATTTCTATAATTTTCATATTTGAATGAATGTGTGAATATTGAACTCAACTTCATCTTCAATTAAAGTATATAGCTAAATTACTCTTAGCAGAAATAACTTACAGCAAAGTGATGGGGCACCACTTCCCACATCAACACGAGATTCTTGTTTACGACTATGTCTATAAAGTCATGGACAAAATATCCTGCAAACAAACAGCACAATAATGTAGCAACAGATTCAGCTAGCATAAACTATCGCCTGAAAATGTCCGAGAAAGCGCAAAGTCTTTGTGCTCCTATCAAAATGCACATCAATTAAAATAAACAATTAAAGAAAATTAAATGACTCACTATGGATGTGCTCATAGCAAGTGTTGTGAGAGACTACTAAGCAGCAGCTGAGGAAAGCAATGGAAAATCACCTTAGAAGCCATATTTACAGAAGATACCTTAACAATTTTCAGAAGGGAGAGCTTCTTTGCAGAACGTTCAGCTGTAGTGACTGTGAAAGCAGACAGTCAGTAGTCATATGTACATTGAACAAATTACACAAAAATAGAAAAAGTAAAAGTTCAGTATTTATTTAATATCACAAATCTATTCACCTCGAGAATTCACATAAATATTCAGTTGTAGACATTTAAAGAATTATATCATATTAGCCAATGTATTCATCGCTTTGTATTAAAACCTCCAACAATTATTTCAATATCTTATCTTAAGCATACCGCCATTTTGATATTAGGAACTTGTCAACATTCGCAGACAACAAACTGACTCAGCTTAGTGAGTCCCTAACATAGCTTTCATGTTAGTAAAAGGACATTAAATCCCCTCATTGAATAGGGAAACTGAGGCCGAGCTAAACATAATAATCATTATCGCAGTATCTATAATATTAATAATAATAATAATAATAATAATAATGTAATATTAATAACAACAAGTTATTTCATATAATTGCCACTCAAAGCAAAACAACACATTAGCGCCAGTGAGCTTAATTATCTGCACGATCGAATGAATAAGTTTAAAGTCTTTCTGGATGCAGAGAACGCAAGCGTACCAGTAGAGAAGGCAACCATCGTGTAGAGGTAGAGGTTGTGGAACGCTATCAGATCCGTCATTAGCTCAGGATACCAGTAGAAACTGAAACAGTATATATGTATATATGTATATCTACAATACATAAATATAATATTATGTCAGGCATAGTAGCCCATACATACCACATCACATACACATTATAAACGAATGAACACAGTAGCAGAAAAAGTACAATTAGAATAACTGAGAAATAGCTTATGACAAATTAGCCAGCACTGGCCCAACAACAACATGCATTGCAACACTGTAACAACATGCATAGGTAACAGAGCCAGCGCTTTACACCCAAAAACACTCTATTAACCGATTAGAACTCCCGCTTATGCAGAAATTAAATTTTAATCCGAAGAATTATAATTTAATTTTAATTTTAATTCAGAAAAAGAGTTCCAAATCGTGGTAGATGGTTTCCAATGGAGCTGTTGCCATATATATAAACTCTGGATGTAAATTCACTTAAGTTACTAATCAGGCCTTATAAAATAATCAGTCTAATAACTAATTAATCATACAATACATTGGAGAGTAAAAATACTTATCTAAGAAATAAATTTATAAAAATTGTAATTCAAATCTCAAGAAAAGGAAGTTTATTTCAGTACTACAGGGAAGTAAATTCATCGGGACTAAATTCTAGCCATCTACTGCCCATGTATTTACCAATTAACAATGCCCAGCCATCGTAGTCTCTGATAATACACCAAATAAGTGAAATATTTAAAGTCCGTTTCTATGTCCAAGGGCAATCTCGGTGACGTTAACTTAAGTAATAACAACTGAATGACTAATACACACCTGTCAAACACCATGTTCTAGAATTCCAGGCTATACTTACCACGAGAGATCCCAAGCGCCCACGATCACCGCGTGAATCCACGATACGAACAGATTTCGCCATTTCCACGGATTTTCTATTCCGGAGGGGGTCGGAAGGCACCTGATTACGGCCTGATTTACGGCCTGAAATATAATCACTGAACCGATAATCGTGCCGAATCCGTATATGACCGGTATCGGCTCCAGCTTCTCATAATCCAACACGGCCTCATCCTGTGCCATCATTAGATTTATGGGGGTGAATAGTTCACAAGTTGTTGGCTAAAATGTAAGAGATTTGGGGGCAGATTTGTTGAAGATTTTTAGCACCCGGGGGGGAAATGGCGGCTCAATGTTTACTTTCCTTGACGATCAAAACAATAAAAAAAAGGTTAAATTTCGCTACTTCACATCTCAACAAAAATACTTTTTGGTGATTATTTTTAATAGATATCAATATTTAAGGTAATTTCTGAGATTTAGTAGATATATCATATAGTTAGGATTTTGAATTAGATAGGATTCGAGTAGTTCATGGAATGGTAGACCCGCAGAGCCTATAAGACAGTGTCGAGATATAACAGGCAGTACAACATTCATCTTGACAAGTTTTAGTCATGAAGAATGTTATGAAAGAACATAAATAAGCAGCGAAGAGGAGGTGTAACATAAATCTAACCGTAACCTTAGTCACTAACTCTAATGTTAATCCTAATACTAACCAAAACACTAACCCTAAAAACGTAAAAAGACGGGTTTTAATTATTGCAGACTTCCTCTACATATCTTTAGTTTCTCCATCGACTAATTCCTCCCGTTCGTTTGCTGATTCTTGTTCGAGCTCAATATTAGACAACGTTTTGAGAAGTATTCAAGATAACATAAGCTACCTAACAATGATAACGTAACATAACAGCACTGGGTCAGAAAGCAATTACATGCCTGTTTAAGACCCATTTCAATACGTATAGATAATATCGTGTATGTTAGCTCAGTACGAAGTGCATGCTGATAACTGATATAAAGGACTAACGATCGCTTTTCATATGGCTTTTCAAGTTAAACATTCGTTTGTTTTATGAGATCAGACTTAATGATATCTGGAACTTCCAGTGCCACGTCTTAACCCATTCGGGGCGTTACGCAAGGAAGTATAGATTGAATTTGTCTTTTTATCTGTTCCTTATTTAAGGTTTAGCTTAGTTTAAAAAATATTTTTGTTTTAGTGAGCTATATAGCTGTTATAATTTGACAAAATATATCGATTTGCTTACTACACGGGACCCAAGCTAAATTGACTTATAAAAAACAAAAGAGTCTACAACGGTGCGGCAATCAATTCAATATCGTAAAAATGTCTGCAAATAGTAAAGAACAACACAATTATCGTACATGTAATAATCGTACACGACGGTGAGTCGATATTCTGTACTGAGCTGTGCAACAGGCTGCTCTAAAACCTACCATCATACCTTAGCGAAAGGCCTATATTTCTTTTGCGTCTGGTGTAATTTTTAAAATATTAATAATAACGATTGTAAATATAGGCTAATATCATACTGACTACCAATAATAATGTAATATTTTGTAATAGAGGCCTACCTACATGTAAGTAAATTTGTAGAGTGAGAATTGAGTTAAGAAGCGGTATATTTGAGTTGAAGATTTATACCCTAGTTCAGTTTATATATTTCTGAAATTTTCTGTGAAGATCAATTGTCAACCTGCCGCCAGATTAAAGGTACTGCTACCATCTATAGGCTGAGTATAGACTGATTTTTAAAGCAACCAATCGGCGATTGATTAATTATCCAATATAGGCATATTGATAGGCTCACAATAGCACGATATTCTTTTCTTTTTGACCACTCATATTCAACCTTTGCACTTGAACTGAGATCAACACGTAAACCTCCATTCCACTAGTGCCCTTCCTCGGACCGAACTCCCGGATTTTGGACCGTACCGTTTTTGGACCCCACACTCTGCTCATCGGATTTGATTTGGTACCACAGCGCTCAATGTTGTCACTGACGACAGTAGCACTCTAATTCTGTTGTTGCTGTTGTTGTTGATAGTCTTGTTTTGTTATGATGGTATTGTTCTGCTTATTATCATTGAACTCTTTCTGTTAAGTAGTCTCGAAGATCGATTTCGGTCATGACACTGCTATATAAGTTTTCGTTGTTAATAATAGTATAATTTCATAAGCATCTGCCACATTCAGTGCTAATAGTTGTAACGAGATTCATTCGTTGATCGATGGAGTGCTCTTTATGAAGCATTAAAGCAAAATATGAGTAGGAATATGTACCCTGAACCTGCCGTTTGATAAAACACCAGATAGACAGAAATAGTAAGAGATAATAATAATAATAATAATAATAATAATAATAATAAAGGTTTAACGTCCGTTTCCTCATACAAGGATGATGTCAAGGACGTCATCCTTGAGACGAGAGAGAGAGAGAGAGAGAGAGAGAGAGGGAGAGGGAGACGAAGAGAGAATAGGCTATATGCAAAAGTTTAATCGCAACTTAAATGCATCATACATGTAACATACAAAGCAATTAAACACACCAGGAATTTCAGCAGTGACCTCTAATCAAACAACAAGTCCGAATGATAAGTACTAGAATAATAGTAGATCATAATTTACATGTCTGTAAAAATAGGCCAGACACAACAAAATAGGCAAAAGTGCACAGTATAGATACATATAAGTGTACATAGGTCATGAGTCCTCACATTGTATAGAGATGTGTTAACAACTGGTTTAACGTCTTTTTCAACAAAACACAATCAAAATGAAAAAGCTAATCTAACTAGAGCAATCAATCAAACAATCAATCGGTCAATCAATCAATCAGTCAGTGAGCTAGTCAGTCAATCAATCAATCAGTCAGTGAGCTAGTCAGTCAATCAATCAATCAATCAGTCAGTGAGCTAGTCAGTCAATCAATCAGTCAGTGATCCATTTAATCAATCAAAAGTAATTCAATTATAGATCTTAGCAGATAATCGACTGCAGAGTCGTCCATGCTAGTGCTGCTTCAAACCATCAGATCAGTTAAAGTCATCCATTAAATAGATCACAAGAGAAAGAGATCTCAAATGGTGCAAGTCCAATATCCACGGCAAGAAAAAACACAATAAAGTATCCGAAATTTGGAAAGTACAAAAACACAAAATTTTATCATTTCAGTCAATTGACCAGATTGTCGAGTCTTTATATAGAAGTCTTATTATGACGTCCCTGACATCATTCTTGTATTAGGAAACGGACGGTAAAACTTTAGTATTATTATTATTATTATTATTAGTAGTAGTAGTAGTATTATAATTATACTTATCATTGCTAATACTAATAGTATTAGTTGCTATTACGATTACTATTACTATAACTATTATATTACTATTAATATTACAATAATAATAGTATAAATATTATTATTATTATTATTATTAATATTATTATTATTATTATTAGTATTTTTAATATTATTAATATTATTATTATTATTAGTAGTAGTAGTATTATTACTACTACTACTACTACTATTATTATTAGTATTATATTAGTATTATTATTTCCGATAATTTCTTGGCTAGTGTTGTAGTTAATATCACAAATAATAATAATAATATAGAAAAATAATAAAATAGAAATAATAATAATAAGACAATCTTACTACCCTCCACTTCACATCTACTCAGTTCAAACACTGAATTGACTCAAACTTTTATAAATAAATTACTTGCAGACAGTATAATCGCTAAATAACAATTTATATAAACCAATAGATTCAAAACAAAAGAAAATTCACATTTGTACAGCGAATAGAACAATAAAAGTGGTATCTATTTATCACATCATTTCAGTACACTGAACCACTGTGACCCATACTGTAATTTTACCAGTTCGGCAACTTACAATAAACAGATTTCGGTGATTCAAATTTTTTTATTACTCAGAGAAGATGAACTTTTTAAATTTCTCCACAAATACTATGATGTAGTTCAACTACATGTATTCATTTATATCTTGGAAGTCAACTTCAACTGAAGAAAAGGAAATTAAATTTTTAGATTATCAGATAACAATATCAGAATAAAGGTATATTAGAGAGCATCAGAATGATATGAGAATATCCGATACATTTGCTATCATCAGGAAACAATATCAAATTATCTGATATATTTGGTATCAACAAAACGATATAAAAATATCTGTTATATTTGCTATCATCAGAGAATGATATCAGAATATCTGATACATTTGCTATCATCAGAAAACGATATCAAAATATCTGATATATTTGGCAGCATCAGTCGCAAGAACAACAATTTTCGTTTAACAGCGCATATAACAACAGCAGAAGCATCATGGAATGATTATAGGCAACAGTTGGGGAAAGGATTTGAACTGGGGATACATGAGATTCTATCGAACTGCTTTAGCCAATCAGTTACAAAGCAAGCCATTAAAAGTCTCGTGGAAAATGTTGGCTATGCAGATAGACAACAAGCAGACTTAACATTTCATAATAGTTATTTTTCTCTAATGTATTTTTCCATTACGGTACTTCAGCCACACAATTCATAGATTCTTCTGCGATGGGTGTCTAGTTTGATAGAAGAGTCATTTGGGTAACTCCACATTGACCTAGATCTAATCTCAACACTCTTGAACAATTCTACGATAATTTAACTTATATCTCTACCACATTTCAGCTATACCTCAGATCTTGCAATCATTTCTCTAGGATCGATTATCCCTCCCTACAAAAGATGTGGAAATATAGAGGAAAGCGGAAGTCAGAGAAGAGTGGAGACATTATATAATATGAACCTGCCAGTAGGCAGTGCACTAATACAGAGAAAAGTGGAGGCGTTATATACCATGGACCTGCCAGTAGACAGTGCACTGAGAGAGCCAGAGAGAGAAAGAGTTGACTGGAAGCGTTATATACCATGGAACATCCAGTAAAAAAGTAAACACTCATTATAGTGAATGATCAACTATGTTGATATCTATCACTTTTAAAACCACATGTTTAATCCGTTAGGCAATTTAGACCATTTTCCGTATAAAAGTATCAGTAGGCAGTGCACTAAGCGAGAGAGAGAGATGAGTGGAGACCATGATATACCGTGATACCATGGACCTGCCAGTAGGCAGTGTACTGAGAAAGGGAGAGACAGAGAGACAAGCAGAGAGAGAGAGAGAGAGAGCGAAAGAGAGAGAAAGACAATATCTAATCATGACGATGTTTTCCTACGTTCAGTGTTTTTCTCCATACTCTCTCTCTTCACCCCACCCCTAGCCCTTAGCTGGACCCGGCAGTGGCAGTAGGGTCTCAGGTGCGGTAACCTTTCGGCCACGCACTCAGGGTCCTGCCCGTATCTGTTTATCCGACTGATTGCCGACAAGTCCGCCGTCATCGTGTCGTTGTCAAGCGAGTGTCGAACAGTCGCCTCGAATATCCCAGAACCCGGTTCAGTCCTGAACGTCACCTGATACAAATCCTCCGTCCGATTCATCTTATCCCCCATTTCCGGTTTTCTTCCGTCCTGGTCCGTTGTTCCGCTAAATTTCAAGAGTTGCTCGTTGGCCGAATAGCGAACGACTTGGACTAGTTGAGCGAGAGTCAGCTGATCGCAGGAGTTTCGCTCGGAAAGAGTTAAGTCGTTGATGGTGTCTACGACAGATTGAGAAGCTCTGACAACCATAGGATCCGAAGAGTTGGCAACAGTCCAAGATAAGCAGCCGCACCAGTGAAGTTCTATACCAGCATCGCTACAACTTCTTCGCTTTGGAATCTCTCTAAAGAGACTGATACCACGTGGTAGCGGCTTTGTCGTATTCTCACCCACGTAGCTCTTGTCTCCACCGAAATCAATGACGTCACGGAATGTTGCGTGGATATCAAAGGGCGTGGTTAGTCTACCGGCGTTCGTTTTCAAATTCCTAGCGACGTCTGGATGGGAAGCGACGAATCTTTCCGGAAGTCTTAAACCCACAAATGGAAGCCGTTCCTCGTACTTACCCTGCTCAGTGGTTCTCAGCTCATGGAACCTGGCGCCGTGGTCCGCCATTAGCACGAGAAGAGCGTTGTCGAGGTGACCCCGGTCCTTGAGGTACTGCAGGTGCTCCAGAAGATCGACGTCAGCCAGCTGCAGCTCAGAGAACCCTCCGTGGGTGTACTCGGCATGGAAGATGAACGAGAACTTGCGCTGAGCGGAATAGACGTCGAGGAAATCTTTCATGTGGTTCATCATATTGAGATGACGTGGTAGAGAACCCAGGCAGAACTTCTGATGTTCCTTGTAGTGTTGTTCAGCCTTCAGGTAGAACGTTCTCATGTAGTGATCCACCGGTTGATCTTTGAAGCCTAGCATACGAAACGTAAACGTTCCGTACCCAGCCGTGTCTTCACCCCACTGAGTTACGTATCCGAGCTTAGCCAAATCCTTCCAGATCCACGGATGATCGTCGACTGATTGGGCGCCTTCAAAGCCTCTACGAGCTTCCGGCAGTTCTATTTCCGTCTTTCCAGTCAGGATGGGTAAGAGAGCTTGTGGAGTTCCATCTCCAACGATATTATACCCTTCCATCACAACCCCGCCCAATTCTTCCACGAAATACTTGTAGGACTTGGGAAGATTTCTCATCCAAGTCAATCGCGATACTGAATCAAATCCGAACATGATGATGTCTAAACCCAGAGCAGATTGCGGAAGGGATTTGACTGTAGCGGATTTCCTAATTACCTCTGGATTAGGAGCAACGCCCAGGAGAGCTATGGTCATATTCTGTCCATCTGCCGCCGAACATTCCACCTCAAAAACATCCGAAACCAGAGTCTGTCCGTCCCTGAACCTTTCTCTGTTCCCTTTCGTTAGATTGAAATCATCAACACCTCTTAGAATAGGAACTACACTACATTCAATGCCGCCATGTTTGATCGCTGCCTGTTTGGATATCCGGAAAGTACCGTTAGCCGAATACACCCAATTCCTCTCAACCGTGTCACACTTTAACGGCCTGGGTTTTTTGAAGTAAGGTTTCAGAGCCGGATGCCACAGCTGAAGTTTGGAATGTACACAGTGCTGTTGTTGTTGTGGGTCTTTCTCTATTTTAGAATCGGTGGCTGATAAAGAGTTGTCTTTGACTGGTTTCAAACTGTTCCTGTGTTTGTAGCTTAGACTGATGCTAGAGAGAGTCGAGATGTAGTACAGGAATGGTAAGACGGCTAAGATTGCTAATGATACTCGATATAATCTTTTCCGTTTGAGAAGACTGATCGAGAGCATGATGTACTAGGAAAAGAACTAAAGATGAGCAGATAAACTTCCAGGAACTGGAAAAGAAAACCGGTGGTGATGAAGTCAATGAGACCAGTAGACAGGAAGTTGATGACCACCAGGAACTGGAAAAGATAACTGACTGCGATGAATTCACTCAGTGAATAGAAAGTGGACGACCAGCAGGAAATGGAAAAAAACCGGTTGCGATGAAGTCAGTGAAGGCAAAAGTAGATAGAAAGTGGATGACCTGCGGGAATTGGAAAAGGGATTTCTTTAAGATGAAGACTGAGACGACCTGATAGAGGGATTTCCTGGAGAAGTGGAAGCGCTGTAGAGAGAGCTTTGAAGTGAGTCACGTGACGTAGATATAGGCCTACAGCGTAAGAATGATTGACAGCACCTGCGTATGTGGAACACAATGGAGAAGAATAAATATCAGATGATTTGTTAACATAACGTTAGAGAGTCAGGAAGTCATTATCTGCTTGTTTAAGAATATGTTACAGACTTGAAACCTTTGCTTTTTTCGGTGAAATTCAGTAAAATAAACCTTTTCACGTCAGACTCTCTCATACACACACACACACTCTCTCTGTCTTACTCTCCTTTCTCTCTCTTTCTCACCTCTCTCTCTCTCTCTCTCTCTCTCTCTGTGCCTTTGTCTCTCTTTCTCTCTCTTTTAAAGGTCGGTCAAGGTGACAGGTTCAAGATAGAAATTCCTACTCACATTCAGTTTTCACATTCAACAAAGACTACTCCATACAATCGAATGTTAATTCTATGCTTATCCAAATCTATACGTAGCCCATAGAAGGAAAATGTGGTTTCTGAGGTGGTTTAGCTTTGCCTTTCTCAGTCCTTGATCAGTTTCCCAGTAGCCCCTTACGACACCGGTGGTTTACGGTGGTTTAGTCTTCAGTTTCCCGGACAACACATAGGGAATTTAGTACGTCATTCGCCATTCGCCTAGTCACACAATAGATTTAATTAAATTCGTACAATTATAACAGAACTTTCACATCTGGCTGATAATTAATGTCATTTTCACAACTTTCATATCCTATAGCAATACACTTCATATTGTTCGCATTACTTTCACATCATAAGGATGTTCCTTGCCATTGCCACATAGCATTCAGATAAAGCAAAATATTTCAACTCTATTTAACCTCAGAGAGAAAAATACTATCCTATTGTCACATTAAGAGAAAAAACATTTAATAATAATTTCACATAACTGTAAGCTAATAAACGTAAAAATTTTTTTTACTGTCAAACAAGTTTAACACAGAAAAGAGATATATTAATATATTTACATATAACATTTACAAAATTTCTAATTTATTTTGCAATTATTTCAAGTCATATTTTAGCTCACACAGACAGTAATGAATCTAATAGTAAATCTAACAATAACAAATTAGCATTAGTTAGAGAATGCAAAAATCTACTATCTAGCTAAAGCGTAAAACGAAATAAAAGTGTCTTAAAGAAATAGACATAAGTTCTATATCTATAGAAAACATAACAAGCGAATAGTTACATAATCCTAGAAGCACACAGGGATACCTTAACGCCATAATATTTGGAAATACCTTCAGAGCCGATTCAGTTCATCCATCCTATACTTGGCGTACTTCCTAAGGGCAAGCTTTCATCATTCCATCCTGAACTATGCTTTCCGTGATTGCATTCTGAGCTATGTTATGCATCTTGATATCCTATACTATTGCACGATGTTGTCATGGATGATTGTAGCACTCTTATAGTTGTTAATACTCTTGAGCTATGCTTTTCATTATTTCATCCTGAACTATGATTTCCATCATTCCAAACAGAGCTATGCTTCTTTCTTTCTATTCCCTTCTTTCCATCCACAAGCTTCATTTGCCCAAAGCTTCAGTATCATCAGAGTGAGCAGCAAGATACAATATGTAAGTAACGGTCGCATAAAATCTTAGGTCTCAATAGCTCAGTCCGTATGCGCGTTAGGCAACGTCTCGAAATTCTTAAATGGTTGTTCTTGAGGTCCTGGGATCAATTCCCACTAAAGCTGACTATATGGCTAAGTCTTAGATATTCGCAGTACTGGCAACATGGAGAACTGACTAAAGGTTCAACACGTGATACTGAAAGTGCTAGATATCATTATAGATAATCATTTCATTATTGTGTGAGGTTAGACCTGTCAGCAAAGAAAGCAGTGGACCGGCATTTTGGACGCTGGTCGGACAGATGACATCCGATGATTCAGTAGACTGACTTGTCGAAGACGACGATGAATAACTTTTTATTTGAAATTGCTGCCACATCACAGTCAATTCGTATCCCGACCCTGGTTAAACTGGGATTCAGAGTAGGATGATGATGCTGATGATGCTGATGATGATGATGATGGTGATGATGATGATGATGATGATGACGCTGCCACATCACAAACTTTAACCTTCAAAGAACCTGCTTGGTCAAAGATAACTTTTTCACTATGCATCAACAACAAAAAACTTCCTTTCAGCGTGCCGCTTATACCTATTCGGGGTCGACACGGAGGGACTTGATAGGAAATGGAACATTAAGTTCGGCTATCCATCGGCCTGACACCACCAAGTGTGCACGACTAGGTACGAGTACACAATGCGTTTATTACACATCGTTAAATAATTAATGAAAGGTTGTCAACTAAAGCTTACAACATCAATAGCAGCGGCGTGTCGTCATGGAATACCTGTTAAATAGCATCAGATTAATTCTCGTCACTAGCGGGGTGATGTCATAACAGATCTGCTAAATATCATCAGATTAATTATCGTCACTTTGCATTGAACGATCATTTCGACAGAAGTCATTTTGACTATTTGCAGTAATCGTGAAATTCAGCTGCCGGCTGTAATTACAGTTGTTATTATCGTAGATCAGCATCTGTCGTTATTAGTGTCAACGTAATGCAAGGGTTTCCATTTACAAAACAACTCTATTACAACCGTATTTACAAAACAACCGTAGTACAACGGTTTCCAATTACAAAACAACTCTATTCTACAACCGTAGGAGAATGCGGGATATATTTCCAGATCATCCTGTAATGTTCCACGAATATCGGGATTTATTAATATTACATAGGTCCCGCATGCTCAGCTATTCTGTACATCCACACAAGTAACCATCTATACATGTATGACTAGAATACACACGCTCATCAATTCTGTAATGCTAGAGATATCTCGAGTTAAATAAATTGATTCTGTACTGGCACAAAGATCTTTGTCATCGATTACAACTTTCAAAAGAAGAGTTCGCTGGCAGCGGCAAGTCTTTCTTATCGTTCGGTTAATACTGACCGGGCAGTAGCGCTAGAGATGAACTGAACTGCTAATGTATTCAAATAAACACCAGACTAGTATCTGAACACAAGTCTCAATTGCAGATGTTTCCAATTATTCGACCTTAGAAGTTCTAGAGATGAACTGTCAATGGATTCAAATAAATACCAGACCAGTATCTGAACACTTGTATCCACTGTAGATGTTTCCAATTATTCTACCTTCAACGGCTAATTCTAATTCGGCATTGTATACTAATCGCTACATAACGGCTATATTATATAATACTCCAGGTCTTGGTAAATCAGAGGTGGCAGAATTGAAGCACTCAGATGTGACTACATACGGTTCAGCTGATCGCAAACATCAATCGTCTAGTGATGTTGTAAAACTACTTGTGCATTGTGATGTGTTGAGTCAGAAACAGCTGAATTGTGATGACATTTCTCTCATAGCAAAGAAGCTTTCAAGATTAGATACAGGTGCAGTTAAGTGACATTTCTCAAATAGTATAGAAGATTTGAAGACAAGATACAGGTGAATTTTGATGACCTTTCTCGCATAGCATAGAGGATTTCTAGATATGCTCCAAAGTCTACTTATGTTTATTTACAGGTAAGTATTCGATCAGTAAGTTGTTGGTTGTAATTTCAATGATGTCCATAATAGAGCAAGCTGACATTAGTCCCCATCTCAGTTATCTACCATCTATCCTAGCTACTCCTATAACTTATATATGCATACATCTTATAGAAGAGTTCTAAATCTATTCCTCATCTGTCTTATCCTGGTCTCAAGAACTTCAAAAGGCCTACCATGTCTGAAAGCGATTTCTATTCAATACGAGTACGACGAGCAGATGCCTCAGTAGCAATAGTCCAAAGAAGTAGTCCAAAGAAATAGTCCAAAGAAATAGTCCAAAGAAGTAGTCCAAAGAAATAGTCCAAAGAAATAGTCCTACGAAATAGTCCAAAGAAATAGTCCAAAGAAATAGTCCAAAGAAATAGTCCAAAGAAGTAGTCCAAAGAAATAGTACAAAGAAGTAGTCCAAAGATATAGTCCAAAGAAGTAGTCCAAAGAAATAGTCCAAAGAAATAGTCCAAAGAGATAGTCCAAAAAAATAGTCAAAAGAAATAGTCCAAAGAAATAGTCCAAAGAAGTAGTCCAAAGAAATAGTCCAAAGAAGTAGTTCAAAGATATAGTCCAAAGAAGTAGTCCAAAGAAATAGTCCAAAGAAATAGTCCAAAGAAATAGTCCAAAGAAATAGCCCAACGTTTACTTATGTTCACAAAGAAGTAATTAAGTTTTCGATCATTTCTCAATTTCAATGAAGTGTATAATATGGCAAGCCGGCAAGCAGGTCACACTTGGAAACAAATAAGATCTTGTATCACAGATGGTAGACTGAACTAACTGAAATCAAATTCAGATCTTCGTTTATACCTGTACATTAACTCCATGCAAACTTATACTCCATATCTACGTATACTAAACTGGCTGATTTACAGTAGACTACCGTCACTAAATAATATTAATTTCTCAGACAAAATGGTACATCAAATCCTTCAGCTGAAAGTATGAAATTTGATGCAAGTTAAACTCGTAGAAACTGCCGCCTATCGCCTAAAGTTACAATTACCTAATAGCAACAACTTCCACTTCTTTAAGCAGCCTGTTGCATTTACAGTTTTAACTCAATTAATACTAATTGCTGATTTCATGACTGAACACTGATAGTAAATACTGCTAAATTTAATCTGTGATTCTTACCTAATGGAATGTAAGTAGGAATCAGACTATTACTTACATGCTAATTAACTCGAAATAAAGACCACGAATGATGTTCTCACAGACGAGCCGTTTATTTTAATTACACTATATTACACTATTTCATTTGAGGACTTCGTTACTTCCTGCTGGTCGTCCGTTACTTCTACAACATGGATCCGACTATCCAGAGCAGCAACTGGAGCATTTGGAACATTTGGAGCATTTGAAACATTTAGAACATTTGGAGGATTTGGAATTTCCGCGTTATTTACATCTGTTGTATTATCAGATTTCAGCTGAACACGACAGTAACAATACGGTCTCAGATGTGGTAACCTTTCTGCCACACAGTGAGGCTGCTTTCCGTATTTATTTATTCGACTGACAGCCGAAAGTTTCACAGTCATTTCACCGCTTCTGAGAAGATGTCGAACAGTCGCTTCGAAGTTTCCACCGCCCGGCTCTGTCCTGAAAGTCACCTGATACAACTCTTCCGTTTTGTTCATCCTATCTAAGAGTGTCGGAATTCTACCGTGCATGTCTTTGCTGCCACTAAATCTCAGAACCTGATCACTGGTGGAGTATTTAACGGCTCGATGTACCTCGTTTAGCTCGAGTTCAACGCAGGAATCTCGTTCAGATGAGGTGGCTCGGTTTATCGACGACAAAACCGTTGTAGCGGCCTTTATGGAAATGGGATCATTTGGCGCAATAACATCCCACGAGAGACAGCTGCACCAGTGCGGTTCAATGCCGGCATCGCTACAACTTCTTCGCTTTGGAATCTCTCTAAAGAGACTGATACCACGTGGCAGCATCTTCACGTCTTCACCTAGATGGCTCTTATCTCCACCAAAATCTATGACGTCACGGAATGTTGCGTGTATGTCAAAAGGCGTGGTTAGTCTGCCAGAATTTATCCGTAGATTCCTAGCGGCTTCTGGATGAGAAGCGGTAAACTTGTCAGGAAGCCTCACTCCAAAGAACGGCATGCGCTCTTCGAATTTCCCCTGTTCCGTTGTTCTCATTTGTTGAAATCTCGCCCCATGATCTGCCATTAGCAACAAAATGGCGTTATCCAGGTGTCCGTTAATTTTGAGATATCGAAGAAAGTCAAGCAAGTCCTCGTCAGCCAGTCTCAGTTCTGAGTATCCACCGTGAGTGTACTCAGCATGAAATATGAAAGAGAATTTTCTCTGATTTGCATAAACGTCAACGAAATCTTTCATATAGTTCATCATATTGAGATGTCGAGGTAGAGAGCCGAGACAGTAGGGTTTGTACTTCTGATAATGCTTCTCGGCTTCCACATAGAATGTCCTCATGTAGTGATCAACGGGCTGTTCTTTGAATCCCAGCATACGATAGGTGAATGTTCCAAAACTTGCTGAGTCCTCACCCCACTGTGTGACGTAGCCGAGTCTCTTTAGATCTTTCCAGATCCACGGATGACCGTCTACGGTTGTTGCACCTCTAAAACCTCTGCGAGCTTCCGGCAGCTCTATCTCTGTTTTTCCCGTAAGAATTGGAAGCAGGGCCTGAGGCGTTCCATCTCCAACAATATTGTACCCTTCTAATATCACCGCACCGAGCTCTTCCACGAAATACTTGTAGGACTTCGGAAGATTTCTGATCCAAGTCAATCGCGATACTGAATCAAATCCAAACATGAGGATGTCTAAATCCAGAGCTGATTCTGGGAGTGGCTGAGCGGTTTTAGCTCTTTCCAATACTTCTGATTTAGGCGACACACCTAGCAAAACCATAGTACTAGTCTTACCATCTCTCGACAAACATTGACTCTGAAATACATCTGAGGCAAGATTGCTGCCGTTCTTAACTTGCCTAATAGGCTGACCTATATGATCTCCAAAATCAGACACTCTTGAGATTGGCAATACGTTACAGTCTATTCCGCCATGTTCTTCTACTGCGGCTTTTGATACGTAGATCTTACCACGTGAGGTGTAGACCCAGTTCTGTTCTGTTGTGTTACACTTGAGAGGAGTAGGGTCGACAAAATAAGGCTTTACCTCGGGATGCCAGAGCTGCAGCTGAGGACGCACGCAGGCCTGTTGCCCATCCGTAGACGATCCTAATCTAAAGACGGACATTAGGCGTCCCAGCGCACCTAATCCTTTCAGGGCAGGAGCCGGAGCAAGGACTGCATTTGATGTGATCGTGGATCTGCTGTGAAGTCCGATGATGTTGACAAGTAGGAAGCAGGCAGGAAGAAGAGCGACTAGAAGGATGGACGTGCGGAGGAAACGTCTACGACCTGGAATACTGAATGGAAACATGACCGTGGACACTCGCTAATACTATAGAGTTAGATGTTAAACGAGGCTATATATCAACATATATATCAACCCTATGTAGTATAATTTATTATTAGATGTTATGTAGAGGTTCCCTTGGACGAGGGCAACACTTGTAGATAGTTAGACAAGCAAACACAGAATGTAATGACTCGGGTCATCTGAGCACAGGCTCGTTGAGCGGTTAACTAGGAGATGTTAGTTTGACTAGAATAGATTCATATCCGATGAGTAAATATATCAGTCACTGAAATTGATTAGCAAACGTTCTAAAAGCACTAAAACAAATATAAATCACGAATAGAGAATAATAGCTTTAAAATTTAATACTATTAGTTTAATAATTTAGCAAAGTAAAGTCTATCGGCAAGCATGTTAGTATCGGACTCGAAACACTATGAGTTCTATTCTAAATATATCTGACTGTTAGTACTTATGTAATGGCACAACCTGGGCAAGCTATAACCCTATCTGTTTCCGCCGTAGGTCAATATTCTACCATCTTACATCGGATCTTGGACTTGTCCTGCTTTGATCTCGCTTTCTTGTGGTCTTTGTAAACTCAGTCATCATCGTGTCGCTCGTTGGCATATGTTGATGCAGAGTCTACTTGAGCCGTCCTTGACAATGTCTTATGGCCAGGTACCGGACGTTAAATGTTTTATTTAATGATTGATTTGTCTGTTTGTTTGTTAAATAAAATCCAGAAATATTAGACTAAATATCTTGAGGCATATTCACATCTTCCGAGACACTGGCGAGCCAGTCAGTGATCTATCTCAAAGGATCGGTAAATGGAGCTAATGTAAACTATAATATCGACATCGCCATTGACTCCAGCCAAAAAAAGCCAATGGCGATGTCGATAAGATATTCGACCGCGGATCAGATAGTGCGAGGTTCACATCTTGGGCTCTCCGTAACTGACATCGCTTTCAAGTTAGGAAACTGAAGTTAACATTAGCTTTTTACTTTATAAATATAACCAGTCACAGAGTGTGTGAGAATGCCGACATGCACTCTTCGTCTCTGCGCAGTTCAGTACGATTAGAAAGACTTAACCAGTCGTTACCTACCGTCACAAGTGTGTACTGAGTTCAGCGAACCCTACGATGAGCATTAATTATAATTCTTCAACTACAGGAATCAACTATACTCAACTAAACTACAAGTAAATTCAACTAAACTATAATCAACTAAACCAACAAGTGCCGAGGATTGAAAAAATCATTCGCTGAAAGGTTAAAAATAGGCATTTCCTAATTTTACGTCAGTTTCCTGCCTAAAGTCTAAGGAAAACCTTTAGGAAGCCTCGTGGTGCAGTTGTAGAGAGCTCGTATCTTGAACGAGAGGTCGTGAGTTCGAGACTGCGTAGCTACGTGGGTTATTCTCTTCCGAGAGGCGAATAAAATCCTAGTCGTGTATACTTGGTGGTGTCAGGCCGATGGATGTCGACAATCAGTAGGGATTTACGGCTAAACGAAAGTTTTTACATGTCTCGAAAGCACATCAGCGATGAAGTGAGCTTAGGATTTAGTCCTTATATCTGCTTATCTTCTCATTGACTACTTAGGACATTTGCTCATCATTCAGAACAGAAGGGTGTCAGTCAGAACCCCCCCCCCCACGCTATTACCTTCATCATCATAATCATCATCATCTTCATTTAAATCACAGTTTTACTAGGGTCCGGATACAAATATACTGTCTCAAATTCTCTCTATCCAACATCATATTCATATGTTATTCTTATGTTCTGATGTTATCTCATACTATTAGTCAATCCCCCATTTGAGACTTTTCCATTCGTCCCCCCCCCCCCACTACTACCTTAAATTCATGACCTAAACATTAAACAGGAACGTAAAGAGAGGCTGGCGTGCACCACGAGATGTATATTACTATAACCCTACGGCTCGTTCAGCGCACCAAATGACGCCATGTGTTCCTCAGACAGGTTACTAAGATCCTGCTTTAACAATAGCTGGATATTACAGGTAATATTTTAGAAACTAAAAAGAGAGAAAAAGGACGGACTGTGTGGAAGGGAGAGAAAAAAGGAGAGAATAGCTGAGATCAGTGTAATTATACCGGTAAATTCCAAATGAATGCTTTCATCAATTATTCGAACGAGTGCTTCAATGAACTAGTCGAACGAATACTTCAGTCAACTATTCGGACAAATGCTTCCATCATGGAAGTTAGCATTACTCATTGACTAGTATTAATCTACAGAAGAGACTATTATCTCTCGGATACTATCAATATATTTAATTAGCTGTCAAAGAAAAAATGAAATCTTCTGTAGCGTTCACCCAGCCACATATTACTAAATTTAATTAACGCACGTAGCTGTAAGACTATTGGCTGTAGCCAGTGGCGACGTCGGTAAGATACTCGACCGCGGATCAGTATGTGCGGGGTTCAAATCCTGTGCTCGCCCGCCACTGGAATCGCTTTCGCGTGCGGAAACTGACATTAACCTTAGATTTACCAGCTTTTTTACTATAGAACATCCCTATACGGAGATGAATAATAATAATAATAATAATAATAATCTCCGATAATTTCTATAGCGGTGTCATGGCCGGTGACCGGTCTTCGAGACCGCTTTACAGGTTCCTGGCAGGTTATTATTAATCCTTTCCGTGGTCAAACATATCTTTGCTATTGATAGCGCCAACCGGCAGCAAGCTCCGATACAAGATTGACCTTCCATGGGCCCAAGGGGATATCCAACATTACTTGACTGACCTGGGCTTTGAACCCAAGCCACTTGTATCCGTGGCGAACACTCTAACCGTTACGCCATATCCCCTCCCCAAATGACAGGTCTAAAGCATTAATTCATAAACGCAATTGACTATATCGCTGATTAGAGCACATTCTGTGTGATTAAGGATAATTGAACTTCATTAGATTGATTTGCTAAATAAACATAACTTAATTAGGCAATAAAGACCACCAAAAAACTCCTGCAGCCCAGTAAGGATAATTTTGCATGAAATGAAACCGTTTATCAATCTCGAACAAAACGCAGCATGCTATAGTCTCAAGTCTTTCTATATTAAATAACTTTTCTCAGTATGCACGAATATGGTTTAGTCGGCTTCTACGTATCAGGACAGCTTCAGTTGATCTACACTTCTTCTCATACATTTCCGTATCCGACACAAGCTCTACTAAAAGGCTAATAAACTTTAGAGAGATTAGTGAAAAGTTAAACCAAGTAAGCAAAATCTATAGGGTTAGACTAACCTAGTGCAATAATATTAACACAACCTGTAACACTATATTACTGTATTACTATTTACACACATCTCTAGTACTATTGTACTATATTACTAAATATACACACTTACAATACTATATTACTGTATTTCTATATATATACACACCTGCAACACTATATTTCTATATATGCATTATATATATACTGCATATATATATATATATATATATATATATATATATATAAACATACAGCTCTAACACTATATTATTGTATTACTATATATATATACACACCTGTAGCACTTTATTACTATACTAAACTATATTTGCTATATAACACTATATTACTGTATTACTAAACATGTATACACTGTACACACCTGTATAACTATATTACTGACATCGCTTTCGAGTGAGGAAACTGACGCTAACCTTAGCTTTAGCAGCTTTACTATTGTATTACTATATAACTACATTACACTACATTACTCTAGCACTATACTTTATTACACAGTATATTGAACTATACGATTTAACTGAAGAAATCCACCAACTATTCGTCTAACAGCCCAATCAGCAATACCGTTTCTTATAGAACGCTATGCTGATAAGTCGATAAACTGATAAATGATAATATAACGATAAATCGATAAGCGTATGGGTCGATAAAAGCAAACCCCTAAAATGTAATTCATAAACAGTTCGAATAAGTCAATAAGTCTAATAATAGTATGTAATATATATATATATATATATATATATATATATATATATATACACATATATATAGCGATATATATAGCGATATATATATATACTTTATATATAATATATATATATATATATATATACGTGTATGTGTATATATATATACTTTATATATATGCTATATTTATATACGTGTATGTATGTATATATATATATATATATATATATATATATATATATATATATATATATACTTTATATATATATATATATATACTTTATATATATATATTTATATATATATATATATATACTTTATATATATATATATATATATATATATATGTAATGTAATATAATATAATATAATATAAATTGTATATAACTCATATAAGCTAAATGTAAAAGGAATGAAAATAAAGAAAGCAATCATAATTTAACGCCCATTTCAGTGCCAAAAGGGCACTTAGCATGACGTCATACTAGCAGTACGGAAAGCACAGAAAATGAAACTAAGACCTACTTTTAAGCAAAACTACACACACACACGCACACATACTCACAATGACACAGTGACTGAGACAACAGACCGCGTTGTATTAATTAAAATTTTCCGTAATTACGTTTCGTGACTGTTACTACATATGTGCATCATACTGCAGCTGAAATAATAACATAATCACACGAGGTAAATAGAACCACATTTTTAATATCGCACGACTACAAGTAGGTGTGATTAAGACTCAGGTATTGAAGGGGTGACCAAGGCAAATGTAGCTCTGATAGAGGGACCACCGAGGTAGACATCTCGATACCTGCTCGCACATTCCTTGTTCCAATCATCACAACATAATCACTAATCAACAGGCAACTATCGAATCAACGAAACTGTAACCAATCGTATATACATGTAAATCGTTCAATTTATATGTTGGATTTTGATTGGTTTTCTAAATTCCCCGTGTTGTGTCCGGGTTGCTTGACGGATAGATCAACGGTATACTGCACGTATCGTGAAAGGCGACATTAAAGTAAGATCCATACCAATGTCAGAATGGGCATTCGATTGATGCGCGCCTATTTAGGCTATATTACTTATATATATTTATATATTACTATTTAGTATATTACTTATATATATTTATATATTACTATTTAGTATATTACTTATATATATTTATATATTACTATTTAGTATATTACTTATATATATATTTATATATTACTATTTAGCATATTACTTATATATATTTATATATTACTATTTAGCTATATTACTATTTATTTACTATGTAGGCTAGATTGATGCGCGCCTATTTAGGAAATTGCTTCAAAATTTAAACGAATAGAATGCCATGGGCGTATTGTGATTGGTGTTTGACAGAGAGGATTGGAGAATGTCTATTCGTACCGTGTTGTGTCCGTGTTACTGAAGACTAGGCCAATCGTGGACTGCAAGTGTCGTAAAAGGCGAAAAAGCACTAAGATCCAAACCACAACCAGAAAGGGCATTCTGTTCGTGAGCGTATAGGCGCCAGAAATTGCTATAAAATTTCTAATGTTATCCGAACTCCAGCTAAACTGGAATTTAGGGGAAGAAGAAGATAATGATAATGAAGATGATGACGATGAACTGTAAACTGGGCATGTTGTAAGAGGCGATTGAGCAAGGACTGAGGAAGCAAAGGGAAATAACCTCAAACACTACATTTTTCTCAAGCTAAGGGCTACATTAAGGTTTTGATTAGGCAGAGCCGTTTGTGAAGGGATTAACTCGTTAATCGATGGAGTGCTCTTCTTGCGTAGAGGCGTCAGAATGTGAGTAGGAAATTGATCAACACATTTCAAAAGGAAATAATTAAAACTAATAAAACTGAGTAGAAATATAAAACATAAAATATTTCTCACTGAGAATTGTTGAGCATAACAACATGGACAGAACGTTAGTTATCTGAGATTTTAATTTAATTAAAATTAATTAAACTTTTATTTTAGCTCTTGCATATCTTTCTCTCTCTCTCTCTCTCTCACACTCTTAGTGCACTGCCTATTGGCTGGTAAACGGCATATAACTCCTCCACCTATTTCTATACTATGTCTTTCACTTTATATCAACATATGAATTATCTATGAAATCATCCAACATCCTAAGTCGCAGTTTTCCTCTAACTGTTTTCCCTTCCATTCTTCCTTCACTTATCTCTTTCAGCAAACCATTCCCCCTCAGTACATGACCCATCAGTTCTTCTTTCTATTCCTTATGATACCATAACCCTTGCATAACCAACACATTCTCTCTCTCTCTCACTCTTTCTCTCTCTCTTCCTCGGCCAGGAGTCGAACCACTGATCTACTGAACCAAGTATATCCTCACAATGGCCTACGTGCTAGCCAAAGAGCCACGCCACAACGTTGAGTCTATTCCGATTTAGTTGTTCACCTAATTAGTGATATTAATTAATCGGTTCTAACTAATTTAATGGTTGCAATGATCGCATGAAACTTCGCGAAATTAAAATTTGTTTAATCAAATAGTATAGCAATAGATTAACACTGATATATTTACAATTGATGACTATGAACTGAATTGAATAGCCACATTTAATCACTATGAACTCGGCTACGGGTCAATCAATCAATACTCTACCAGCAGTTTATGAACGCGAGCACTGATTTCTTGTTTGAAAGTTTAGCCAAGCAAATCATAATTGACTGGGAGCATTGGGCGCAGATGATTTCAAATGTAGCGGTAACAAGGGGGTGAGAGTCGCTAACAAATCACTCAGTAATCAATCAATCAATCAATCAACCATAGGAATTACTAATCAATTAATCAATCATTCACTCAACCATATGAGTTATTAATCAATTAATCAGTCCATCACCGAGTAATTTATCAATCAATCAATCAACCATAGGAAATAAATAAGAAATATTAATTAATTAATCAGTCCATAACTGAATAAATATTCAATCAATCTATTACCTAATTATTGATTAAAATCAATCATTCAAGCACTTATTCGTTCTTTCTTTCAATCAATCAATCAATCAATCAATCAATGCTCTCTTATTGTTTGATTAAGGAAGAGCACACTTGGAAGGTCACTGTGACAAACTATCAATATTGACGTAAAATAGAACTACAGCCTTGAGCAAGCTGCTTTCTCTGAACGGCAGTGGATGCTTATATCAGAAATAACTCTACAGATCCGCGCAATCCCACAGCTAGCCGAATCACGAAATAATTTACAACTCTCTCTCTCTCTCTCTCTCTCTCTCTCTCTCTCTCTCTCTCTCTCTCCTCTCAGATTTTGACTAAGACCTATCTCTCGCTATTTACAACATAAATATATTATTTAAACAATAAATATACTATTTACCACATTACAACATGAATATATTGTTTAAGTATAAATAAATTGCTTACCGCATAGCAAAATAAATATTTTATTTAACCATAAATTTATTCTTAAAACATAAATACATTATTTGCCACAGTACAACATAAATATGGTGGCCTAAGCATAAAATTAAATATATAATTTACCACGTCACATTACAACATAAATATATCGTCTAAAACATAAATATATTATTTACATTACAACATGAATATATTGTTTACACTTTGCCCGTACATACGTATATCTACCAATGGAATATTCTGTGTTATGAAGCACCCGGAACGAGTTAACATTTAGTTCCTTACAACACAAGCCTATAGCCACCCGTAGCTGTTTACACAGCCCGCAATGTTTACATGTCACCGGCTTGCATAGTGTTCAACCGTTGTTGTCTTGTCTAATATCAAAGTTCTACAGCCAATGAAGGCACCATGATAGTCGTGCTTGATTAATAACTGCCGTCATTAAATTAATCATGCGTCGAGTAAAGTAAACACGCATTATATTGAAATGATCAACTATGTTGATATCTATCATTTTTTATACTACGTGTTTAAACCGTTAGGTAATTTAGATCATTTTCCGTGTAGCCAGTCCAGTGAATGTCCGAGATTTTACTCTCATATCGGGATTCGAATCCGCGAGGGTTCAATTCACCTCAGGATCTCTCATTTAAAACTTCATGATGTTACCCCTGCGCTATTGAGACATTCGTTGTCATAAGGTGCTGACATGCTGAATGGTCATTGGGAGATCCTATCATGTGTTGATTGTACTAACAGTGCATCACTGTACCATTAGTACATGTGCATCATAACACAGTACATCACTGTAACATTAGTATAATCAACTGTACATGTGTATAGTTAGACAGTACACGTGTAAACATTACTACAGTTAGTGATACCGTGTGTTGTGTCTTGGACACTGAAAAATAGAGCAATCATTGACTGCCTGTGTCGTAAGAGGCGACTGAGCAAGAACTGAGAAAGGCAACGGCAAACCACCCCCATAGCTAAATTTTCTCAAGGTATCGGCTACATATTGGCTAGATATGGTATGGACAAGGCATTGCCGTTTGTGAAGGGATTAACTTGTTGATCCATTTAGAGCTGTTTAACATATATATTATTGTGAGGAATGCAAAGGGAAACCTCTTGAGACATTCTCTAGATCGTCAGGACGACATCTATGGTTGCCTGTAAGGGTAAGGCTTTTAATGTGCGTGCACGACTCAACTATACAACTCTACTATTGTCCATGCAGTTCTCCTCAAAATGAGTGAATTCGGAGCTATAGAGAGAAAACTATGACCTACAATTCTTCAGAACATCGACGACTTATATCGGAAATGATTTATCTCATCATCTACAAGTTTGATATACAAGTCCATTGCTTCGAGCCAAAAAACTGAGGCAGTATTGCATATAAACGACTTGTTAGCGAACTATTTTAATGCTTTTCAAGCGACCATTGTACATTGCATTGATTTAATAGAAATTAGTAAAGCAATATTACTAATATTATACACCTAATCTTGAATGCTCTAATGCTTACCATTTACACTGTATCATTATTTAACTACTGATATATTAAACTAGTTTAATTCACTATTCGAGACTAAATTTAGGCTTCAAACCGCGGTCATCACACCGATGAGCCACTGACTTACCCATAGTATTTATCAGTGCAATTATATTATCAGAGTAATCATCTACTACATTACCCTCATCACAGCTACAGCTTACTATCCCTCTTCGAGACATCAGAATTATCCACAGCGTACATTATGTTTCGCCAGTTTCCCACGTTCGTTTTGAAATTTCATTTCTTTTCAATGGCATGAATATTTTGTTATATAAAAGCATACTAGCGGATTAAAGCTAGGTTTTTGTCCAGGGTTGGGCTTGGGTTTGTGTAGGTTTAGAGTTTTAAGCGAGATTCTAAAGTGTCGAGATATAATAGTGATATTTTTGCACTAAACATCACCATGGATAACAGCAAGCTGAGATGCTGGCACAAAGCAGCTGCTCGCAGCTGCGATCAGCTGCTCTGCTGGGGCTCTAGATCTGAAAAGTTTCCTATTGGACTGACAATTTTTAAAATTAATTATTATTACAACGAGAAACTTATAGTGTCATGGCCGAAATAGATCTTCGAGACTACTTTACAGAAAGAGTTCAATAATAATAATAAGCTATATAAAAAGTACATTTAAATTTAAATTTATATCTAAATTTATATTATATCTAATATTTGCATTATATATTATTATTTATATTTTATCTAATTATTTATATTATATCTAATTTATTGAATAATTATTTTAAATGATCGAAGCCTGCCATCTAATAAACGATTGACCCAGTGAAGACAATAGAGAAATATCATGATCAACCAGTTGCTTACGCTCGAGGCATTACATTTTTTATATAATATCCTATCTTTGAATTGGTTTTAGATATTTTACTGGACACTTATTGGGTTCTTTTGTATTTTGATCGTAGGATTGGATGTGGCTCAGTAGTGTTCGATTATCATTGACTCATTCATCATCATCATCATCATCATCTTCTTCTTCTTCTTCTTCTTCTTCCCTTGAATGCCAGATTAATTAGGGTCAGGATACGAATAGACTGCCTCAAATCCCGAGGGGCCCGGGGCCCTCCTTAGGTCCGACGATAAAAAATTTAAACTATATTTTCATTGTTTCTATGGTAATTTCGATGTGTTAATATGTATGTAAGTGTAGTGGATGGGGGGGGGGGGGGGGGGGGGGGGGGGTACGAGAGGTAACTCGGTCAGTACTCCTCTAGCTCAATTTTTTTTCAAAATTGGGGTTAGGGGCCCATATTTGGTAGACTAGGAGCTCTGTATAATGGAAGGGGCCCGAAAATGTTGATCTTTTCTCTAGCTTTTTATTTTCACTTTACCCACTCCATAAGAGGAAAAAGGGTGGAAGTAAAAAATGTGAACTCTGTCCCTGAGCAGAGGTATAAACAACCTTGGCTGGGAGAGGCTTAAGCCACCCCCAACAGCCAAAGTGAGGTCACTTTTGCAAATCGTCCAGATCCACTGAGTTTCCTCAGAGGATGAAAAAAATTAATCTACTTTTTTCAAAAAATGTAGTATTTTAGGCATTTTAGGTTTTCCTCTCACTTCATGCTTTACGGGTATGAGTGGGGGGGGGGGTGAGATGATATACTCACTCTATGAGTCGAGCGCAGTAGCGAAAAAAATTTTGAGCCCTCCCCCATAGCATTTTTCAGTTTGCGTTACATGTCCCGAAGAAGGCGGGAGGTCAGCAAAAATGTGTACATTCTCAAAAAAGAATTCGGGCCCCCCTTAAAAAATTCCTTTATCCGCCCCTGCATTTATATTTATATTACAACAACAACGACAAACTATATTGCTACTGTCTTCCACGACAACATTAGGCACTATTGTTTTCGCATTACTAACTAGAGACACGGTGGTATAGAAAACCAACAATTTTCCAGATCATTATATTAAAATTAACGCTTGGCTTCATTAAATAGAAGGAGACAACCTTTATAGACCTGAAGATATTGACATTAATCATCTTTCTAAGTTCTAAATTAATGAAGCTAACATCTAACATCATTTAACATCCGTATATAAATATTTGACAAATATACAATTATTTTATTTTGCTTTTCAGACACTTTATATGTCAATCGCAGCACCTGGGCAGCTGCTACCCAAACACATCCGTACGTCTAACAGCTGCGCCAAGGCGACACAGCAGTGAGACAGCGCTGCGCCACTGAGCTAGGCTTCAGCTGTAGCAGCTGCCCTGCCAATTAATAGGCCGCTTCCTCAATTAATGTTTCCATTTATCTTCTATTACCTTGCTGCAAAATGAGATTTAGAATTAAAAACCAATATTTAGCTGAATATCTAAAGCGGTTCTCTTTACATTTTGCTAGTAATATACGTATAGAGCAAGTATGTTTATCAGCAGATGTGTAGTACTAAATAAATAAGTGTGGGGGGGGGGTATGGGTCCGTGGCTCATGGAAAACTATTGCTTTAATTTTAATTTATTTAAATTTATTTAATTATTTGTTAATTTATTTTAATTT
>CAJHZI010000420.1:155000-277500 GCA_905160935.1 Enchytraeus crypticus | reverse complement strand
GAAAGCGATGTCAGTGATGGGCGCGCCCAGGATTTTAACCCCGCACATACTGATCTGTGGTCGAATATCTAATTGACATCGCCATTGGCTCCAGCCAGTGGCGACATTTTCTACAAGTAACTTCGACATTTTCTACAAGTAACTTCGACATTTTCTACAAGTAACTTCGACATTTTCTACAAGTAACTTCGACATTTTCTACAAGTAACTTCGACATTTTCGAATGTCTACATTTTGTGACTGTTTAATATACACGTATGTAACAAAGCAAAATCATCTAAACTTACTAAAACAGAAATTAAATATTGTAAAAACTTTCATAAATCACATTGGACTGAATTTCTAGATTTTGGAATTTGCACCGTTTTTGGACCTTCCTTCTTTGCTCGCCGGCTTGATTTTGTCTCAATAGTGCTCGATTTTGTCATTGATGACTGTAGCACTCTAATTGTTGCTATTATAGTTGTGTTTTTTAATGATATTTGTCAATAATGTATTTCAACGTCACGAAGACTCCGCAATATTATTATTTTTTGTTGGCGGGATTTAGCGAAGTAGCTTTATCTGAGCGTCATCTTAACGAAGTTAAGCAACTTCGAGCTAGTCTAGTACATTGTGGATGACCACCTTGGAAGACCCAGTGTTGACAGCTTTGAATGAAATAAATATAAACCTAAACATAAACAGAGACCTTTGAAAGACACAAAGATAAATATAGTGAAAACTTTGGTTTGGACCACGCTATTATATGGATGTGAAACATGGACCTTAAGAAAGGAAGATATTAGGAAACTGGAAGCATTGGAAATGTGGATTTTGAGAAGAATGGAGAGGACTAGCTGGACTCAAAAGGTTACAAATGAGGAAGTCCTGGAGAGAGTTGGCACAGATAGACACTTGATAAATGTATTAAGAAATAGAAGAAGAGATGGATAGACACATTCTAAGGGGGGAAGGTCTATTAAAAGAGGTCATAGAAGGTAGAATGGAAGGAAAAAGAGGCAGGGGCAGGCCGAGATTAGGTATGTTAGATGATTTAAAAACCCACTCATATGTGGAAATGAAGAGGAAGGCGGAAGACAGAGAAGAGTGGAGGCGTTATGTACCATGGACCTGCCAGTAGGCAGTGCACTAAGAGAGAGAAACATAGACCCTGGGTCCCCAGAGCCCATGTTCAAGGTTCATTGAATTGAACCAATACTAATTCTAAAAACACGCTTCGGACTTTTTTCCATGATTGATTGATTGATTGATTGATTAATTGATTGATTGATTGATTGATTCTTTCATTCATTCATTCATTCATTCATTCATTCATTCATTCATTCATTCATTCATTCATTCATTTCATTCATTCATTCGTTCATTCATTCATTCATTCATTCATTCATTCTTCATCTTCCTTCTTGCTTCTGGTATTGATTGATTGATGACTTACTGACGACCTGACTGACTGACTGCTGACGGACTGGAACGACTGACTGACTGACCTGACTGACTGGACTGACTGACTGACTGACTCACTGACTCACTCACTCACATCACTCCTCACTCACTCACTCCTCACTCACTCACTCACTCACTCACTCACTCACTCACTCACTCACTCACTCACTCACTCACTCACTCACTCACTCACTCACTCCCTCACTCACTCACTCACTCACTCACTCACTCACTCACTCACTCACTCACTCACTCACTCACTCACTCACTCACTCACTCACTCACCACTCACTCACTCACTCACTCACTCACTCACTCACTCCTCACTCACTCACTCACTCACTCACTCACTCACTCACTCATGTCACTCACTTCACTCACTCACTCACTCACTCACTCACTCACTCACTCACTCACTCACTCCTCACTCACTCACTCACTCACTCACTTCACCACTCACTCCTCACTCACTCACTCACTCACTCACTCACTCACTCACTCCCTCACTCACTCACTCACTCACTCACTCCCTCACTCACTCACCTCACTCACTCACTCACTCACTCACTCACTCACTCACTCACTCACTTCACTCACTCACTCCTCACTCACTCACACTCACTCACTCACTCCCTCACTCACTCACGTCACTCCTCACTCTCACCTCACTCACTCACTCACTCACTCACTCACTCACTCACTCACTCACTCACTCACTCACTCCTCTCACTCACTCCCACTCACTCACTCACTCACTCACTCACTCACTCACTCACTCACTCACTCACTCACTCACTCACTCACTCACTCACTCACTCACTCACTCACTCTCACACACTCACTCACTCACTCACTCACTCTCACTCACTCACTCACTCACTCACTCACTCACTCACTCCTCACTCACTCACTCACCACTCACTCACTCACTCACTCACTCACTCACTCACTCATCACTCTCACTCACTCACTCACTCACTCACTCACTCACTCACTCCTCACTCACTCACTCACTCACTCTCACTCACTCACTCATCACTCTCACTCACTCACTCACTCACTCACTCACTCACTCACTCACTCCCTCACTCCTCACTCACTCACTCACTCACTCACTCACTCACTCACTCACTCACTCACTCACTCCCTCACTCACTCACTCACTCACTCACGCACTCACTCCTCACTCCTCACTCACTCACTCCTCTCACTCACTCACTCACTCACTCAACTCACTCACTCACTCACTCACTCACTCACTCACTCACTCACTCACTCACTCACTCACTCACTCACTCACTCCTCACTCACTCACTCACTCACCACTCACTCACTCACTCATCACTCACCACTCACTCACTCACTCACTCACTCACTCACTCAACTCACTCACTCACTCACTCACTCACTCACTCACTCAGCACTCACTCACTCACTCACTCCCTCATCACTCACTCACTCACTCACTCACTCAGATCACTCACCACTCCTCTCACTCACCTCACTCACTCCTCACTCCCACTCACTCATCACCTCACTCACGCACTCACTCACTCACTCACTCACCATCACTCACTCTCATCTCACTAATAACTCACCACTCACTCATCACTCACTCACTCATCACTCATCATCCTACTCACTCACCACTCACTCACTTCACTCACTCATCACTCATAACTCACTCACTACTCACTCACTCACCATCACTCACTCCCTCACGCACTCACACTACTCACTCACTCACTCCACAATCACTCACTTCACACACTCACTCACTCCTCCACTCACTCACTCACTCACTCACTCATCACCTCACTCACTCACTCACTCACTCCTCACTCACTCACTCACTCACTCACTCACTCACTCACTCACTCACTCACTCACTCACTCACTCACTCACTCACTCACTCACTCACTCACTCACTCACTCACTCACTCACTCACTCACTCATCACTCACTCACTCACTCACTCATCACTCACTCATCACTCATCACTCATCACCACTCAATCACTCACTCACTCACCACTCACGCCTCACTCACTCACTCACTCACCCTCACTCACGCTCACTCATCACGTCACGTCACTCACTCACTCACTCACTCACTCACATCCTCCACTCCTCACTCCTCGCTCACCTCCCTCACTCCTCACTCACTCACCACCAACTCACACTCACTCACCACTCCACGTCATCACTCACTCACTCACTCACTCATCACTCACTTCACCATCCACTCACTCACTCACTCACTCGCTCGCTCACTCACTCACTCACTCACTCACTCACTCACTCACTCACTCACTCACTCACTCACTCACTCACTCACTCACTCACTCACTCACTCACTCACTCACTCACACTCACTCACTCACTCACTCACTCACTCACTCAATCACTCACTCACTCACTCACTCACTCACTCACTCACTCACTCACTCACTCACTCACTCACTCACTCACTCACTCACTCACTCACTCACTCACTCACTCACTCACTCACTCACTCACTCACTCACTCACTCACTGAATTGAATTCTTTCACTGATCACAATGTTGGACGTCTCATAGCGGAGTTATCATTGAGTTACCTGTGCCATACTGTACGTCAAATGCTTTCGATTACATAATACAACAGTGTAGATAGACGAGTCTGCCAGGTATGTTGAAATAGGTCGATATTTACTGTTAGAACAAGTAAACGCCCATACTACGTCATTAAATAACGACAGTTTTAAACTTTCTTTAGACCTAGACCTAACCTGACTCTAACTTCAACTCTAAATCCAAAATAATCCTAAACCTTAATCATATAGCACATTAACGTAACAGTATATTTCAGAAGGGAAATTAAATCAAATAGAAAGATTCCATTTAACAAAAGTAGGTGTCGATATTTAAACTCATCCTATTATCACCCATAGCTAGTTTAGATTAGCCTATTGGCGACAATGTCGCTTTATTTTCCAAATCCGTTCATAGGGGAGGCAATCAGAATTAACCACAACGAAAAACCTTATACTTTCAGCGCTACCGTCATCCATGGTAATACTGAAACTACTAAACAAAAGCCATGCTATATGCTAAACTATAAAATATATTAGTTCACTACATAAACATTTTGCAACAACTAAATTTTTTCTGTTTAGTCTTTGATATTCCCTAGGCTCCAGAAATTGCCTACAAAAATTAAAACGAATGGAAAAGTCTCAAATAGGGGATTTGCTGGTGGTGTGGTGCAAGACAGAGAGGATTTGAGACAGTCTATTCGTATCCCAACCCTAGTTTAACTGAGATTCAAGGAAGGATGATGATGATGATGATTAGTCTTTGATATCCCCAATCCACATAGGCCTAATGTTCATGAACGGAGTCCAACACGTGAGCCGCTATTCCGGTAAGATCATTCCTCGGAGTGAGTTTTCGAACATTGGACGCACCGTTTATTGTCCAACACACACTGCTTGTTGGTTGGATTTGATTCCATAGTGCCCAATGTTGTCGTGGACAATAGTAGCACTCTAATTTTGTTGTTGTTGTTACTGTTGTTGTTGTTGTTGAAGGTAATTTAGTGGAATACTCAATTGATTAAGCCATTAGGTCAGAACCTCCTGATTTATAGCCAAATATGTGTTAAATTTCACAAACTTACAAAACAGTAATAGTAATAGTAATAATAATAATTAATCATCATCGTCATCTTCCCTTAAATCCCAGTTTAATTATGGTCTGGCATAAAAAGTTAATAATTACTACAATAATAAGAAAATTATATGTCATTGGAATATTACGGCAATATAAGCTTAATTGGACCCCTCACTCTGCTCATCGGTTTTGATTTGGTTCCACAGTGTTCGATGTTTTAATGGACAACAGTAGCACTCTAATCGTATTGTTGTTGTTGTTGTAAAAATAATGCTGTAATTGTTTGCTTTAGTTGCTCCTTCAGCCTCCTATAAAGCACTTATAACAGAGATATTCCAGACTCCAGACATACGCCCCCGCATGGAAAAGCTTTCCCATCGATTTTTTTTCCGTCGTCTGCACCCCGGCAAAAATACATTTCAATCCCAGCTCAGCCAATTGGAGTATTTAATATGAACCGGCTATACAAAAGTACAACTAATGATTAATGTTAAAAATGTACAATTAAAATATTATGGCTTACCCACTAACATTTAAGCTGCCACCCCATCAGTTTAAGCGACCATCTCATCGTCACTGGCTGAAGCCAGTGGCGAAGTCGGTAAGATACTCGACCGCAGATCAGTAGATGCGGGGTTCAAATTCTGGGCTCGCCCGTCACTGACATCGCTTTCGAGTGAGGAAACTGACGTTAACCTTAGCTTTACCAGCTTTTAAGCTACCACCCCACGAAAACAGTTCTTGTTACGCCACTGTGGTTGTTAAACTCTCTGTTAGGTGAGCTGTATATGAGAGATATCTGACGTAAGATAACGTGATTTCGTGTAATCAGCTGATCTCATCCAACCCTTGAGCAACTGTAGTGACTGCTTTAGTATTCTTTGGCTCGCTGGTTGCTGATGTGCAATAAGGCTGACATTAGTTAGACTTATGTTTTATTGACTAGAAAAGCCTATAGGCCTAATTTTTGTATATTGCAATTTAGGCAGAAGAGCGAAATAATCTTGTTAGTCTTGTTAGAAGGGATTATTTCGCTCTTCTGCCTAAATTGAAAAACACACAAATTGAACCTACATATAGGCCTATATAGGCTAGTATAGTAAACTTATAAAAGTCGATGTTTACTTGTTTAAGAATATGTAGAAAGGTCATAGTTTCAATATGAATGGCAGTGGTACCATTCCAGAACATATTGTTCTTTGCTCATCATTTGCCTATATCTCTTTCTCTAAATATATATACGTCTCTCTCTCTCTCTCTCTCTCTCTCTACGTCTCTATTTCTCTCTCTCATACACATACATGCACACACTCTCTCTCTCTCTATCTCTCTCTATCTCTCTCGCTCTCTCTCGCTCTCTCTAGCTCTCTCTCTCTCTCTTTCTCTCTCTCTCTCTCTCTGGCTCTCTCTCTATCTCTCTAGCTATCTATTTCTCTCTCTCTAGATCTCTCTATCTCTCTCTCTCTCTCTCTCTCTCTCTCTCTCTCTCTCTCTCTCTCTCTCTCTCTCTCTCTCTTACTAGATTTGTCATGCTGGAGCATTGATAATGATATATTCGGCGGGATTTTGATCACGTGACAAGAGGAAGGACGTCAAATTTTCAAGTCTCTCTCTCTTTGTCTAAGACTCGCCCGAACAAGTCCTTAACATAGACCAGTGCAGCTACCGAATAAAAGCACTTGGAAATATTGCACAATAGGACCATGGACCTGCCAGTAGGCAGTGCACTTATATATATATTACAGTATATATATGTACAGTATATATATATATATATATATATATATATATATATATATATATATATATATATATATATATATATATATATATACTGTATATATATATACTGGCCTAGTGTGGGTAATTGCATATTTGAGTGTTTTGAAGTAAACATAGTTCCCTCACTCTACTGGTTATACGGAAAATTGTCTAAACTACCTAACGGTTTAAACATGTCGCATTAAAAGTGATAGATATCAACATAGTCTATCATTTCACTATAATTAGTGTTAACTTTTTTACTTTTGTTTCATTTTAAAACAAAATAAGATTAACTTTTAGTCCTTTAAAAAAGCTTTAACTTTAGTCTTTTACTATACTGGTCTATTTTTTCAGGCAGATGACATCAGCATTGAGACAACGCATTTCTCCGGGAGACAGGGTGTGTTTGTTATAATGCAGCCAAGTAGACCTATCTAGCTGACCGTATTGCCATGACACTAAAATCTTAGAAGAGTCGGAGATTGACTTGAGCGTCAATGGAGCGCTCTTTGATGAGTGAGAGAGCTATCTAGCAGTGGTACTCTCTCTCTCTCTCTCTCTCTCTCTCTCTCTCTCTCTCTCACTCTCTCTCTCTCTCTCTCTCTCTCTCTCTCTCTCTCTCTCTCTCTCTCTAGCTCTCTCCAGTTGTTGAAAACTTTTCTCTAAAACTTTCCTATAAAAGTTTTTAGGTTTATTAGGTCGCCCGTAATTAGATCTATTTATGCGGAAATTTCAGTTTTGGGCTAAAGGAAAAGAAGGCTATTGACATAAAAAAAACCAATAGGCCTACGATCGACCGAGATAATTTAAAACAATATAAATACCAGGAAGTATTATGAAAAATGATGAAGCCTGACTGGGTAAATGAGTTTTATTGCAATTGAAGTCGTCTGCAAATTAACTAAAAACAAAAATTGATGAAAACAATAAATAAAACATATCCGTTCTAGAGTTTTAATGCTGACGGATGCACTTTGACAAATAGCATATGATAGTGAAGTGTTCAATACAACTTAAATATAACTGATATATATATATATATATATATATATATATATATATATATATATATATATATATATATATATAGTGAAGTGAACTGATAGTGAAGTGTTCAACAATACCTAAACAATAGACTCTCCCATAACTGTATGTGTTAAGCGTCTGCTGTCTCAGCTTTAATTTTTGATTTCTATAGCCCGCAGTATACTGTATGTTCTTCAGTTATATAAGACGTCACAATCCTACTGATAGAACCAACTACAATGTATAAAAAATGGCGAATTCCTCCTTCCTCTCCTTCTTTTATTTTCCTTCATTGTCTTCTATTTCCTTCTTCATCGCCATAGTTATTGGTAATCGTTGCCTTTTGATGCCGCATCAATTGTAGGCAATTTGCAGCCGGTGCCGATTTAAGAACAACCGTTCAACATCCTGGGATTTTTTTCTGCTGTCAACACTCCGTCTTCCAAGGTGGTCACCCAACCATGTACAAACCGACGCCGATGTATCTTAACTCCATTATTGACGCTCAACTTCAATTATTGACGTCCCTGACATTGCCTTATGGCGAGGAACCGGAGGTGAAATTCTTATTGATTGATTGATTGCAACTAAAGTAAGTGCACTAAATTTCGTCGTCTTTCTCTTTGACCTCTCCTATTCAATCATTGCACAGGAGCTGAGACCAACGCGTAAACCTCCATTACACTAGTTGAAATGGAGCTCTTGAAACTGACGTTAACATTAGCTTTTTTATACTATAGGCCTACTGATACTGTACCGGTCAGTAGCTATTTGCACTAAAGTCAAACAGCTACTGAACTGATTCTAATGCATACACTAAAGAAAGCAACGGGAAACCACTTCATATGGTTTCGTTACGAATGATTCAGCAGCTGCTATACTCGCTCCAGCTGCTACAGTGCTAGAGATCTGCTGTACTTGACGCAACATCTTACTCAAGTAAGCCTACACGTGACGATGTAGGCTTATATAAATTATAGCCGCGCGCTTACATCAGCATTTTCACTCTCCATATGTATTAAACGCGTTAAACTGTAATAAAAATAGTTAAAAGTAAAACAGTTTCTACCTACGAAGGTAATATATATATATATATATATATATATATATATATATATATATATATATATATATAGTGAAGTGATTGCTCTACAACGCTTACATCAGCATTTTCACTCTCCATAGGTATTAAACGCGTTAAACTGTAATAAAAATAGTTAAAAGTAAAACTAAAATATCTTTACAACAAGATACAGTTAATATAATTTAGTAAATAGTTAATACCTTCGTAGGTTAAAGATTGCGAGTAGACCAAACGAGTATCAAAAACCATTAAGGAATTTGATAGGCTACTATAATTTATAAAAAGCCGAACTATAACTACATGTATAATCTTTAAAGAAATAAAACGCATTATGTTTGGGCTGTAATGCAATTTTGTAGAATACAGGTGTAAGTTACACAGTGCTGTGTGCGGTCCAGTAAAGAATAGACCAACCGTATATTGCACATGTTTTAAGATGCGACGTGCTGTGCAAGAACGGAGGAAGGCAAAGGAAAATTAAATCAGAAGCCATATTATTTCAACCTAAAGTTTCTACCTACGAAGGTGCCCGTAACTTAAGTAAGACTTTACTTTTTGTGAAGTAACTAAATGATTGATCGATGTGGTGCTCTTTATGGAACCTGACGGAAGTCTATGAGTAGGAATATGTACCTTGACGGTTGGACCTGCCTGTTGGCAGAACACTAGACAGACAGACAGACAGACAGACAAAGAGACAGACAGACAGACACACAGACAGACACATAGACAGACACACAGACACACAGACAGACAGGCAGACAGACAGATTGTAGCTTAATTCATTGATCGTCACTGCCTGTTGTCAAACGATATAAAGAAGTCGACCTTTGAGTAGCGAACTAACAAACATATTTATCTTCTGGGTAAATAGAAAGCGATACCAGCGAGCAGTCGTGGCCGAGTGGTTAAGGCGATTGACTAGAAATCAATTGGGCTCTGCCCGCACAGGTTCGAATCCTGTCGACTGCGTTAAAATTTTTTGTAGGAGGCAAATTCATAATAACAATTCCTATCAAATTCACGGAGGTTTAATTCGCTCTCTCTCTCTCTCTCTCTCTCTCTCTCTCTCTCTTCTCTCTCTCTGTACTACGTCCCAGATATCATCTTTGTATGAGGAAACGGACGTTAAACCTTTACCATTATAACTAAGTAAGATGAAAGCTGTACAAACGTCACTCTCTTCTTACTTACATACGACATACTACGCTAAACCTTTTATAAGAACACTGTTCGAACTTTTGGTAAAGTAAGCTAAAGCTAATGTTAACGTCAGATTCTTCATTCAAAAGCGATGTCAGTGACGGACGAGCCCTGGATTTGAAACCGGCACATACTGATCCGCGGTCCTATATCTTACCGACATCGCCACTGGCTCTATAGCCGGTAAGATATTCGGCTTGTATTATATAAAGTTTAAAACTGGAGATTAATTAATTGAGAGGCTGTGGAACAGTCACTCAAGCTGGTTGTGTGTGTTGACATTACAGTAATTTCCAGCGCCATTATCAATTCCATTGAGTTGATGTTGGCAACATGTTGCTATGGTTATCAATAATTGGATAAATAAACAAAAGTAAACAATCCACCCGATTAACGAATAGAACTAATCAGTGCCATTTTTAACATGATTTTTTATTAATTAGTTGAATAATAATTTAGCAGATTTTCAAGAGACGGCGAAACCATATAAAGAGCACTTGTCTTTGCAAGCCCTTAAGCCATTCAAATCAATCTGTCTGCAGTTGTGCTAAACTTATACAGCGCAGCAAGATTCATTTCCTCGTATCGTATGTATTTGTATCCGGGAGGAATATCTGTTCTGAGGATTGTTGTAGGATCGGCAGAATAGTGTGCTCGTTCAAGACAGAGAGAAGCTGACAGGGCTACCTTTTATGTTTATGCACTAATTTCAGTTTTTCATTGACTGTAAAACTTTCAGTAAATTACGTTTCTGACACAATAATTGCGCACTTTACTATTTCTTGATAAGCGATTTTCCTTTATAATTCAGTTAACGTTACGCTAACTGAAGGGTGAAACGAAAATGTAGATTTTACATGTATACCAGAGTGAGGAGGGATAAATGAGCATGATTTCAAAAGGGCATTTCAGTACTTACAGGGACATAGCCCAAATTTATGAGCTATTAATTAAATTTTTCTCTTACAATAAATTTATCTTAATTTTGAGGAACAGACAAATTTACATCGTTTTTTGCTGACAGTGTAAATTAAATTTTTCTCAATAGAACTGCGAATGGCGTACTTTAGGGGGGACCATTGAAGTGGGGGTGTTTGCATTGCCCGATAATATCATAATATTTATTTACTCTTTCAATTTAAAGATACTATTATATACTTTTAATTAACACACTATTTAACATATTATTATTACCTCGGCATAGCAAATGCACATATTATATCCTATAAAATTCAATCATAATTATATGACACTCTATATAAATTAATTTCAGGCGTTACAGACCTCCCAGACGTGATTAAAAGAAGCCCCAATGGTAGTCTAATAATAATGTAAACAGTTTCGTAGAAGTGTAGACTGATGAAAATAAAAGGCTTATTTATTTATCTTTTTAGTTCCTTATTTGCTAATTTATTTCTTAAAAATCAGTATAAATTTTTGTATAATTAATTTTTTTGTAAATATAACTTTTAAATCGATACTTATCGTTAATGAAACCCATTTTAGCTAACATCGGACAGTCAAATATAATTCAGTGATTATATCATATAATTTATCAGTGCTTAGTGCTTATTACAAATTTGTTGATTAATTAATTCCAGTTTAAATTTACTAGTATGTGTTTATGGTAATATTCGGCCATCTGTAGTTTCTTAGATTTCCTGTGTATGAGGCATCATAAGCTATAGATCTAGTTCAGTATGATAACACTTCCAAATCATACATGTGTTAGATATTGTCATGGATGAATTAACATCTTACTACTATTTAGAGGTCAAACTTGTAGGTACTGCCAAGCTTAGCCTATATGCTCAACCATACTGCCAGGTTATAGTTTGGGCTAGGTTAGGTTTAGGTTTAGATTTAGGTTTACGTTATTGTTAGGCTTGATTTAGGTTAGGCTTATCTATCTTTTCAATACATCTTAGAATTTGAAAGAGAAGAATACATGTTGAAGGCTTCATATGCCTTCCTCAGCTTTTGCTTAGTCGCCTCTTACCTCATGAGCAGTTTTTAGAGATGATTGTCGCACTTGATTTCAAATATCTAATATCTATAGGATCTCTTTGAGATCCTGTTTCTACTTAACCATATAAATCTTTGAAAGCAAGTGTGACATTGTCACATTGCATATTGATCTAAACGTTTGATATTTGATATTTTTATATTTGATTTATTTTTAACAGATCTATAATAATCTTAGATAGTTTTTGTCTTTTAAATTCTGACATGAATTTTGACATATTTGGCTTTTAATTGAGAAATATCAACTATCCTTTCTAAAAAACGTTTGGATACCTTATTTCTACGACATTATTGGTACGTGATATCTGAGTGGCGGACAATGAAAACTACAGGGATATATCGACAATCTCTATTAAGCTTTAGGATATTTATCTCATGTCTCATTCAATATAAATTAGGTATGAAATCTATTCCAACTTTTATTCTTACTTCTTAGAGTTTGTGAAGAGGTTTCATATGAATGATATTTCATCTTCATATATTTATACATAAGTTATATTAATATTTGTATTTTCATATTTCATATAACTATACTGAAATTATATTAATATTTATATTTATATAGCTATCCTTTACACAGCAGATAGTTATTGCCGTAAGGTGGTTGAAATACAGGTATTTTATAATAGTAAATTTTTAGTACTAAGTTGTATTATAATTTTGCTTTTGTTTAACACTTTGTGCATTTTACTTCTTCATTGTATTCTTGTATGCTTATATTCTGATTTATTGTATTCTTGTATGCTTATATTCTTATTTATTGTATTCTTGTATGCTTATATTCTTATTTATTGTATTCTTGTATGCTTATATTCTGATTTATTGTATTCTTGAATGCTTATATTCTGATTTATTGTATTCTTCGAACCAGAGCATTTTCTCATTAACTGAATTATAATTAGATGAGGTTATTATAATAAAGTTAATCATTTGTTAATTAAAAGGTTTTCACCCCACAGTGCTAATGGAAAAGGTCTATTCGTATCCCGACTCCAGCTAAACTGAAATTCAATGGAAGATGATGATGATGAATGAATGAATTATGTTATTTGTATAATGTAGATACAGTTATTGCTCATAAATTATTGATATGACATACAAGTTCTGGACTTGCGAAAAATAAAAAGCTAAAATTTCATTGGATAAATTTTCTCTCTTGGTGAGACAAGCGACAAATTGTATTGTCCTAAATTTTCAAGCACCCCTCTGGGACATGCATATTGTCCGGCAATCCTGGATAGGTTCCATGTTAAACCTGCTGTGACAAATCCATTTCCATGTGCAGGGAATTCTGAAATTGATGGTTGTTTAAAGTGCAACATATGTTTCCGTCAGCTAGAGGCGCTGTAATAGATAACTGTGGTGAGATTTTTACCCATGGCCTCTTCTTTAGAATAATCGGGCCAATGTGCTACTAACTAAGCCATCCTTTATGCTATATGAACATTGCAGTTGCAGTAGCAAATGGGAGGAGGATTTCTCTTGCAATAAAATAGATTTAAGAATAAATAAATCATCTGTTGTATCTGAATATGAGAGAATTGAGAAATTTAAAGTCTCAAATGCTCTTTACTGAATGAACAAGTGTCTAAATTCTATTATTTGTGGAGAATTCTCAGTGGGAAATGTGTATAGACATTTTATGTCTTGAAACTTTAAACTTTAATTTCTTAAACAGCATTAGTTTGGAACATATTGTCTTAGACTGCTGCTTAGTAGGAGATTGAATGTGGGAGGTACTTGAATGTGGGAGATACTTGAATGTGGGAGGTACTTGAATGTGGGAGATACTTGAATGTGGGAGGTACTGGAATGTGGGAGGTACTTGAATGTGGGAGGTACTTAAATGTGGGAGGTACTTGAATGTGGGAGGTCTTGAATGTGGGAGGTACTTGAATGTGGGAGGTACTTGGATGTGGGAGATACTTGAATGTGGGAGGTACTTGAATGTGGAAGGTACTTGAATGTGGGAGGTACTTGAATGTGGGAGGTACTTGAATGTGGGAGGTACTTGAATGTGGGAGGTACTTGGCTGATAACTCCTCCTCATATTTCTATAGGCTGATTTTTTCTTATGAACATTAGAAAGTGCTGTCAAGTATCAAATCATCTCGCGTCTGGTGTTTTAACAATTTTCTTCCTCCTCTTCTTTCGTCCTTTAGCAAAACACCTCCAGTAGCCTATGTACATGTAGTATTTTAATAGAATAGCTTATGAATTTTGTCACAATTCTTCATCTAAAAATGCTGACCTACATTTTATACCTGCAGTTGAACAATTTTTTAAAGTTCCAATTGTTAAGCCCTGAGCAGGTCGATAATAGTTTAAATACTTTTATTGAAAAGTTAATTTTGTGGTGAAATAAGAATTTGTAGTAATAGGTTGGTTGATTTATTTGACATTTCTCACTTATAACATATTTAGCCCATAACAGAAAAAACATAATTTAAGTTATAGACAGAGAATGGCTTAGTGATTTATTAGACTTTATGAAACTTTTAACCACCTCAGAAGCCATATTTTCCCAAGCTATAGGCTACATAAGGTATGGATAAGGCATAAACTTTGCGAATGGATTAACTTGTTGATCTAAGGAGTGCTCTTATGGAGCGAGAAAACAAAACAGACTTTGAGTATGAAGATGTATCTTGAACCTACCACGTGGCAGTGCACTGAAGAGAAGAGAGAGAGATGACATTTTTTTTAAGATCAACCAGCAGTTAGGTTATAAATTTTATATGGATGGTGGAATGGTTTGTGTGTTGGTGAGAGAGTGTGTAATGTGTATAGTTTAGCTAGAGCCAGGAAGTGAATGTTTTAACATCCATGGTAATGAAGTGTCCGGCAGGAATGCTTTCTGTTTAGATAATACATCACTCGTCCAGTGGGTGTGCGTGCGTGGGTGAAAGAGTGAAAGATAGAGAGAGATAGAGAACGACAGAGAGAGAGAGAGATAGAGAGAAAGAAAGAGAGAGAGAGAGAGACAGAGAGAGAGAGAGAGACAGAGAGAGACAGCTCCTTTAGATGTGACTCATTCGTGAAAGTTCTGCGCAATTCTTTATCTGGAACCAAAAAAGTTATTTATTGATGTAGTACATCGAGGGATGCAATTGAAGCGCTTGACCAGATGTACGATCTCTCGGAGCGTGTGTCTAAGCAAAGTGAGCGCTGGACGGGAGCTGCCGCCTCTAGGTGTAGTGATGGACGGTCAGTGGCTTGTGTAGCAGAGGCCTCCAGGCTGTCTGTGTGTGCTCTGCATAGCGATGTATCTTGTTTATTGCTCCTCACTTATCTCCAGTAACAATGCACTCTGGTGTGTGTTACGATAAAGCTAAAAATCTGGTAAAGCTAAGGTTAACGTCAGTTTCCTCACTAGAAAACGAAATCAGTGACGGGAGAGCCCAGTATTTGAACCCCGCACATAGGCCTACTGATACTCGGTCGAGTGTCTTACTGAGATCGCCACTGGCTTGAGCCAGTGTATATATAATGTATACACTATCATACAATGCTGCAGTCTTTCTCTCAATTGGCGCGTGGATGAATTGAATTCTTTTTGTTTCTATTTCTGTTTCTATTTCAAGCAAAGAAGCACCATGCGTGACAGCACACGCATGGTGCTTCTTTGCTTGTGTTTATTATAATTCACTCTGTGATGGTTCATAGTTTTTGTTGGAGATTATGCACAATATGGGAGCTTTTTGCAAAATGTAGGAGCTGTTTGCACATTGTGAGAGCTGGAAAATATTGATGAAGTGAATGATAAATTATTTAATATTAAATTCTTTGCTAAATGATGCTGAGCTTGTACCCTGATCTCTCGGATCTTTGTTGCACTCTTGACCAATCCTCCAAGAATGAATTTGTTGGTTTACATACGGTGGTGTGTGTAATATCCACATGTGGATATTGTGTATGTATGTTTGTGCGTAATATTTAGGAAAATGTGAAAATTCAACTTCTTTTGTACTATGCATATGTTCGTGTGTATGTGAGTGTTAGTGTGTGTGTGTGTGCTTGTGCTTGTCTGTGTGGGTATATGTGTGCTTGTGCGCGTGTGTATGTGCGAGAGAGAGACAGTTTGTGCCTATATATTTTGTGCTATTCTGCTTTAGTGTGCGTGTGTGTCATGATTGAAGCTTTGTTTATACGACTACACATCTATAGTAAACATACTGTGTATGGTTGACGTGTGTTTAACGTCAGTGTCAGAAGTTTATTGAAGTGCACACTAACCGAATGCCCTGATTCAAGCTTTTTGATTCCCCTTTCTCTGCTGTTTGAATTGAAGTTTATTGCGGGATTTGCAATTATGTACTTATTAATTATTCCTTCATCATCATCATCATCGTCATCATCATCATCATCATCATCATCATCATCATCATCATCATCCCTTGAATCCCTGCGATGATGATGATGATCATCATCCCTAGGATTCTGACGTATTGTTTGTAGTTTGACGTATTTCAGTGTATACCGCTATGTATTCCACTATGTATTTTGACGTATTTCAGTGTATTCTCAGGACAGCGAGGAGCTGAGGATACTGCCTGACTCCTCGTCTTTCACTCGACCACTCGGCTCGTCTATTGTATTCACCTGTTCTCTCACTCCTCTAGGGCTGAGCCAAGTGTCCGGGGCTCCCCCCGCCCTCCTGTGGATAGACAGCATGGATAGGGACGTCACTCAGAGCTCAGGCAGGTCTGTATCGATCAGCTTCCATTGATTGATTTATTGATTGATTGATTGTTGATTGATTGATTGATTGATGGATTGATTGATTGCTTGATGGATTGATTGCATGATTGATGGTTGATTGATTGCATGATTGATTGATTTGTTGATTGATTGATTGATTCAGTGATTGATTGAGTGATTGACTGATTAACTGATTGATTCAGTGATTGTTGATTGATTGAATGATTGAATGATTTGTTGATGGACTGATTAATTGATTGATTCAGTGATTGTTGATTGATTGATTGATTCCGTGATCGTTGATTGATTGGTTGATTTGTTTATAGATTGATTGCATCAATTTCTCTGTATTACATATGTATTACCGCAGTATTACATATATATCTCTATTGAGAGTATTTTTAAAAAGTCCATTAATCTATATCGAGTGTTTTGTATTGATATAAATCATGCATAGAAAGGTATTCTTTTTAACTGAATATGCTTTAATGGGGTGACTTGATAACGGCGCTTTTGTTAGACACCTTTGTATTGAGACCTGTAATTACATTATTACAGATATTGTCATGTTTACTCGCTCTTGAACATTGTAGCACGACTATTCGTGCCGCACTCCTGATCAGTGGCTCTTTGAATGCAGTAGTGTACGACGTGCACTGTTGTATACTGGTTTATATTATGTACTTGTTGAGCTGTTGCAGCTTTAAATGGCTTGAAAGAATGGCGCCTCAAAAATCACTAAAGTTTATTTTTAGATCTATGCATTTACGATAGATTTTTAGAATTTTGAAATGTGTAGATACATAAATGAAATATTAGTAAAGGAAATTTAGACAAAAATTATTATGTACATTAAATACTTTTCCGTCACATTTTCCGTCATTCTGCTATAGCGCTCATAAAACACTGTCTAGGCAAGCAATGGAAAACCAATTCAGAGATAAATATTGTTGTTAGTGTATCTATGCAAGTGCAAATGCGGTATCATTATGCCGTTGAAGATATACTTCTATGTCTTAAAATATTAAATTTAACTAAAAATTTACATAAAGACTATTTTACGTAAAATGTACTAGAGACAATACTATCTGCTGGATAGAGCGTAGACTCTCCCATGTTATTCCGGCCTTCTACTGAATAAATTAACCTCGAACTGCACGTGTCTTAAGAGGTGACTGAGCTGGAAATTGAGGAAGGCAATGTAAACCATCTCAGAAGCCTTATGTTTCCAATATGAGACTGCTTTTAGGAGTGGTAAATGCTTTTGTAGTATTCTCACTGTCTTTGGACTTATTTTTTGGACTTTGGAATTTGCACCGGTTTGGACCTTCTTTTTGCTCGTCGGCTTCTATTGTCTCAATGGTGCTCGATGTTGTCATTGACGACAGTATCACTCTAATTAGTGTTGTTATTACTGGTCGTGAAGACAGACAGGAGTAGGATGAGTAGGAATATGTACCGTAGACCTGCCACTTGGTCAGAACTCGTGAGAGAGAGAGAACAGAATGTAATATATTATATAAGTTTGTTCTTTATTTTTATTGTATAACTGTTGTCGACAAAGTCTTTGTTAGCAATTGTTGCATTTCTAAATGCATAAAGATTCAAAGAAAGAACGGTTCCCCGGTTATATGTCTTGTGCTCGTACGCTAATAGTAGAAAAATAAGCTATCTTCGTATTGATAGTATCTATTATTATTTGTATTTATAGTATCTATGGCTGGAGCCATTGGCGAAGTCGGTTAGATACTCGACCGCGGATCAGTTGATGCGGGTTCAAATTCTGGGCTCGCCCGTCACTGACATCGCTTTCGAGTGAGGAAACTGACGTTAACCTTAGCTTTACCAGCATTTACTCTTAAGATATTTATAGAAAATATAGCCGTATTATAAAGGTTTTTTTTATGTAGTCGTTTAATATCTCTATTGTGAAGTGAAATATCGGTGTTTTGCGTGTTTACGAGAGATCGCAGGTTCAAGTTTATTTCCATTGTAATGTCACTCAGCATTAGGTTCCATTACTATATAGCAAAGCTACTTCTATAGCTGACCCCATGATGCGTTCTTTTCAATGGGCGTCGAAATCTGATTCGATTCAATCAAAAAAATTAAAGAGAACTTGTAAGAAATTTGATAAGCAATGGCTATAATGGCAGACTTCTCTGCTGTCACTCGTTGAACGCTTTGCTTTTAATAAACGTTAATAAAGAACAGATCTATGATTATTACTCTATATATAGCTTAAAATGTCACCATAGATATGTAAAAAAACTCCGTATGTCAGATTTTTATAGCATTCAATATTGTATTTACTAAGGTTTTTCTTCAAAATTGGTTCATTTGTCTGCCCAGTGGCTCGTGTCGTGTTCGACTGAGGAAGCGAACGCTAAATCTTCCTTCTATCATCATCACTATCATCATCATCATCATCATCATCATCGTCATCATCATCATCTTCTTTTTCTCTTTAATCCCAGTTTAACTAGGTCGGGATACTGATTTAGACCTTCTCCAATCCTCTGCCACATCGTATCATCAGTCAATCCTTTATTTCTCTTCCATTCGATTTAGAAAATTTTGTATCAATTGATGGAGCCTAGTCGCTCACCCACCGATGCCGTTTCTGACGTTGGTTTGGATCTTAGTGCTTTAGTCGCCTTCTACGACACGTGCAGTCACTAGTTGGTCTATTCTTCAAACAATCCTTACACAACACGGGGAACAACACTTCCTCCTTATCGTGCTGCTTAGATATATCCTATACTGATATCTAACTTCTCGTCCTTCTCTCTGTTTTATTAATCCAATGGCGATGTCCTGACAGATTGATTGATCGATTGATTGCTTGAGTAGTTGATTTATCGAGCCATTGACTGATTGATCAGCTGGTTGAGTGACCGATTGTGTTATTGATTGATTGATTGTCTTATTGATTGATTTATTGATGGATTGATTGTGTTGTTGTTTGAAGGATCGATCGATTGATTTATTGATTGATTGATTGACTGACTGACTGATTGATTAAATGATTGATTGATTGACAGGACATACGTAGAGATGGACGGAGGGGCTAAGAAGCTGTATATAACGTACATAGAAGAAAGAGATGCTGGTAAATTCACGTGTCAGACGAATCTAAACGGTCGATTGCTCAGAAGATCTGTCTCTCTGGAACTCTACAGTTAGTTTTGTGTTTTTTAAGCTTACTTATTTATTTATTTTTAAATGTGGTTTAAAGTCAAAGTCAGAAGCTTAAACGGCTTCCCTTCAAGACGTCAGCTGTACCGGTGTATTTTGATTAAGCGCACTCGGTTAAGCTGCGCGTCTTGAACGAAGTTAAGCTCTATCGCACCGGTTAGTACTCTGTGGGCGACCACCTTGGAAGACTGAGTGTTGACAGCTTTGGAAGAAAAAAGTCTCGATGGTGTTGGAAGGTTATTCTTAAATCCGCGCCGGTTGCAATTGATGCGCCAACAAAAGGCAACGATTAGTAATAACCATGGAGAGGAATGGAGGAAACAACGAAAACTACAAAAACAGAAACCAAGAAAGGAAACCATATAGCACGTGCGGTGTGACTTGTGTGTAACTAAACGAACAAAAAAAAGTACCTCAACAACAGCTATTTAAAACCTAGCTTTAAAAGCATAAAGACTTTCAAGTTAAATCGTATTAATTCAGTGTATAATATATTTGATAAGATGTACATATTAAAGGTATTTCATCAAAATATTCGTGTCTTATAATTTTACTAGAAATTCAGCAGGTAATGTTGGTGCACTTTGTAAAATATGTATTCGATAAATTATAACTTGTTGTATATATTTGACAGTATCTTGCAGTTTCCTAGCGAATGATTATGTTAAATGTTGTATTGAATTTCTCAGTAGTACAATGCATTGCATCGTTTTGTATTTCAGAGGCTATAACATTCGTTAAAGTGGCCATACACGATACGATTTATCTGCACAGGTACATTGTACAATAAATCTGTATCGCCCACACACGGTCAAATTTATTGTACAATTTATTGTACAATTTATCTGTACAGATAAATTGTACAATAAATCTGTATCGCCCACACACGGTCAAATTTATTGTACAATTTATTGTACAATTTATCTGTACAGATAAATTGTACAATAAATCTGTATCGCCCACACACGGTCAAATTTATCTGTTCAGATAAATCTGTACAGATATATCTGAACAGATATTTTGGCCACACACGGTCAAATTTATCTACCGATAAAACTGACGCTCGACCATACACGGTCAAATTTAACTGTTCAGATATCTGAACAGTTATGCTAATTAGCTGTCAATCATTTCCAATATGTAGAGCACGTGATTAATAACAGTCAACCAACATATTACAGTCTACAGTACGTATTACGGCGGGATTTAGCGCACTTGGTTTATTTGCGCGTAATTTATCGAAGTTAAGCTACAACGACCTCGGTTAGTACTTTGTGGGTGACCACCTTGGAAGACCGAGTGTTGACAGCTTAAGAGGGAAAAAATCCCAGGGTGATGAAATGTTATTCTTAGATCCGTGCCGGCTGCAATTGATGCGCCATCAAAAGGTAACGATTAATAATAAGTTTATAATAACCATGGAGAGGAAGGAGGAAATGAGCCTTAAACAAGCAGCTATGCTTCCTTACCCAGTGTGCCGTTATTTATAATATATATATATATATATATATATATATATATATATATATATATATATATATATATATATATATATATATGTATATACGTGTATATATACATGTTGGTATATACGTATATATGGCGCCTATATTGGCTACATGAAATATATCCGGATCAATTATTGGACAGGTTTACTATTTATAAGCAGTAGTAATAGAAATGGCTCCAAAACAAAAGACGAGTGCATACGTTGTCTTATTAGCTAAATAATATCAGGAAGATCTAACTGATAACAGCACTTAATAGCATCGTGTCTTGATAGTAACTATACATAAATATCATCATCATCAAAATTATTATCATCTTCATCTTCATCATCATCATTATCATACATCATTATCATCATAATTATTGTAATCATCATCATCTACATCGTCATAATTCTACGGACTAGTAAATTGAGAGAGGACTCTTAATTATATATAGACTCCTTTTTAATGGGCCTTTGTAGGACCTGTTTATTGATCGTTCATTAAAGAGAGAGAATATAAAAGCGCGGTAAAATAATTGAATTATGGAAATAATTGATGTAAAATAAATGAATGTGATAAAAATGCTCTTAATTCTGATATTGTTCGTTGAGATAGTTATATTGCCGTATACATTTGTTACAATGATTTTTTATAAACTTTAATTAGCTTAATGAAAGAGTTCAATATGAAAATTTAATTGTGATGCATATTTTTTATTATTAATTCTGCTTGTCAAAAGTAATGACATTGCATTATTATTATATAGGCCTACTTTTATCTTAATTAAATAACTCAACAAGAATAAGCTTAGGCCGGCAAGCGCGCCAGAAGTCATTGTGGGCGGAGCATGTCGACAAACTTATTGTACAATAAATTTGTTGATCGTCCACACACGATACGATTTAACTGTTCAGATATCTGAACAGTTAAATTGGATGGTTTTCCCGACAGTTTTGAAAACTGACACTCGTCAGTTATATTGTACAATATTGCCCACACACGGTCAGTTATATTGTACAATTTATTGTCCAATTTATCTGTACAGATTTATCTGTACAGATAAATCGTATCGTGTGTGGGCAGTTAAGGTCATCAGTTCTCTCGTCAGTTTTCCCGTCAGTTTTGCCCACACACGATCAAATTTATTGTACAATTTATTGTACAATTTATCTGTACAGATAAATTGTACAATAAATCGTATCGTGTATGGCCACTGTTAGATCTCCACACTTTCTAATTCTTGAGTTTAATGTACTGTATCGTGATGTATTGTATTGCACTGTATTGTATTTCTATGTATTGTATGAGACAATACCTAGCAATACATATGACTATATGCATTAAAATTACATATCTATGTATTTCAGAGCCTATAGCATTCGCAGGTTTCCACTGGTCCTAGCCCCAGCTATTTACTGTATTGTATCGTGATGTATTGTGATGTATTGTAATGTATTTCAGAACCTATAACATTCATAAGGTTTCCACTGGTCCTAGCCCCAGCTATATACTCCGATGCTCGTATTGACTGCGTTGTTACGGGCAGTCCCGCGCCCAACGTCACGTGGAAATACCAGGGCCAGAGAATTCTGCTTTCAGGTTTTTATTCTATTAATAGCCAGCCAATAGCGTGATCGGTTTAACTGGGTTGCAGTGTCCCATTTACAGTGTTGATATCAGTAGACCAGTTTTCAAGACAAGAAACGAACGTTAAATTCAACTTACGCTTTTAGCCAATTTTAATGTCCCAATAGCGCAATGGTTAGAGGTGTAGATAACGTCATGAAGTTTTAAATGACAGATCCTGAGGTGACTTGAACCCCCGTGGTTCGAATCCCAGCCGCGCTGATCTGAGAGTAAAATCTCGGACATTCACTGGACTGGTCATACGGAAAATGGTCTAATTGCCTAACGGTTTAAACATGTGGTAGTAAAAGTGATAGATATCAACATAGTTGATCGTTTCACTATAATGTGTGTTATTATTATTTTTTATTATGATACTGTTACTGTTACTTTAATTCTATATTGCTACTTAAATTTTATACTGTTAATTTAATGCTTACCTTTCATGATTTAATTTTTATTAAATTAGCTCCCTTTTCAGGTACTGTTATCCCATTTCATAGTGTCGACATGAGGGTCTGGAAAGGAAATGGAGCCTCAAGTTCGTCTACTTTACCAGTTGTTGCACTGAGCGTTAGTAATGATTGTACTGTTGTAGACGACAAGTACGTTGGTAATTGATTGTACTCTTGTAGACGACAAGTACGTTAGTAATGATTGTACTGTTGTAGACGACAAGTACGTTGGTAATGATTGTACTCTTGTAGACGACAAGTACGTTAGTAATGATTGTACTCTTGTAGACGACAAGTACGTTAGTAATGATTGTACTGTTGTAGACGACAAGTACGTTAGTAATGATTGTACTGTTGTAGACGACAAGTACGTCAGAGACTCCACAAGCCTGACAGTTCGTAACGTCACAGCACATGACGAGGGTAACTACACGTGTAGGGCTGAAGTAGAGAGTGAGGGAAGATATGAAGAGAGAACAGTACAGTTAGATGTGCATAGTGAGTATCAATCAATCAATCAATCACTCAATCAGTCATTGAGGGTAACTGCACGTGTAGGGCTGAAGTAGAGAGTGAGGGAAGATATGAAGAGAGAACAGTACAGTTAGATGTGCATAGTGAATATCAATCAATCAATCAATCAATCAATCATTGAGGGTAACTGCACGTGTAGGGCTGAAGTAGAGAGTAAGGGAAGAAATGAAGAGAGAACAGTACAGTTAGATGTGCATAGTGAGTATCAATCAATCAATCAATCAAAATGTCAATCGATACGTCAATCAGTTAAATAGAGATTAATTAGAGATGAAGTACAGATTAATTATCAAATGTTTATAGTAGAAATTTTAAATGAACAGAACTTGTTAATGTTGTGGTATTTTACAGAGATCTTTGTATGTGTAATTGTGCATATGTGTAGATGTACTTGGTTATTTTTGTGTGTACTTGTGTATGTGTGTGGTTGTAGTGTTGAGTATGTTTAGATGTAGCTGTGCATATATCTACATGTCTTCACTTGATCTATTTGTAGGTGTGTCACATGTCGCTGTGTATGTGTACGTGTGTATATGTGTGGATGTATGTGTGTGACAACCAGTGCACTACAGCAGGAGGGTATAGCTGGTATGTGTACATGTATGTGTGGATGTATGTGTGTATAGTATCACCTAGGTTAACAAGCAGTGCTCTACAGCAGGATGGTATCGCTGGTATGTGTACATGTATGTGTGGATGTATGTGTGTATAGTACCACCTAGGTTAACAAGCAGTGCTCTACAACAGGAGGGTATCGCTGGTATGTGTACATGTATGTGTGGATGTATGTGTGTATAGTACCACCTAGGTTAACAAGCAGTGCTCTACAACAGGAGGGTATCGCTGGGAAGGAGCTGTCCCTGTACTGTGAGGCCACTGGTCATCCCAAGCCTACTTATCAGTTCTATAAGGTTTGTCAATCAATCTATCTATCAATCAATCTATTAATCAATCAATCTGTACACTTTCTAAGTTACTGCAATTTCTGAAATGCAACGACAATGCCATTATACTTCAAAGTGTTTTACATTGTACTCTGTTAGGACATTTCAGTTATATTTTACTGTGTTAGGACAATTGAGTTGTATTGTACTGAGTTAGGACAGTTCAGTTGTATTGTACTGTGTTAGGACAATTAAGTTGTATTGTACTGTGTCAGGACAATTCAGTTGTATTGTACTGTGTTAGGACAGTTCAGTTGTATTGTATTGGCTGGAGCCAGTGGCGAAGTCGGTAAGATACTCGACCGCGGATCAGTTGATGCGGGTTCAAATCCTGGGCTCGCCCGTCACTGACATCGCTTTCGAGTGAGGAAACTGACGTTAACCTTAGCTTTAGCTTTTACTGAGTTAGGACATATCAGTTGTATTGTACTGTGTTAGGACAATTCAGTTGTATTGTACTGAGTTAGGATAATTCAGTTGTATTGTACTGTGTTATGACAATTCAGTTGTATTGTACTGTGTTAGGACAATTCAGTTGTATTGTACTGTGTTATGACAATTCAGTTGTATTGTACTGTGTTAGGACAGTTCAGTCGTATTGTACTGTTTTAGGACGTTTCAGTTGTATTGTACTGTTTTAGGACATTTCAGTTGTATTGTACTGTGTTAGGACAATTCAGTTGTATTGTGTTAGGACCATTAAGTTGTATTGTACTGTGTCAGGACAATTCAATTGTATTGTACTGTGCTAGGACAACGCGGCAGTACCTCTATTGAGTACAGAGAGAGTGGAGGTGGACAGTGTAGGAGGCACAGTACAGTTCAGACCAGTACAGGAGAGTGATGGGGGGTCCTACAGGTGTGTCGTATCTAACGATGTGGGGCACGTGACAGCTGCTGGTGTTGTTGTTGTTCTGGGTGAGTAAAAGTGTGCTCTATAACAATGTGGTGACAGCTGCTGGTGTTTTTGTTGTTCTGGGTGAGTAAAAGTGTGCTCTATAACGATGCCGTGACAGCTGCTGATGTTGTCCTGGGTGAGTAAAAGTTTGCTCTATAACGATGTGGTGACAGCTGCTGGTGTTGTTGTTGATCTGGGTGAGTAAAAGTGTGCTGTATAACGATGTGATGACAGCTGCTGATGTTGTTGTTGTTCTGGGTGAGTAAAAGTGTGCTGTATAACGATGTGGTGACAGCTGCTGGTGTTGTTGTTGATCTGGGTGAGTAAAAGTGTGCTCTATAACGAGGGAGAGATATGTATTTATTTCAGCATCAAATCAACACCAAATCACTGAGAAATACAAATAGAAATAAACATTTAAAAGAAACAAAATATACTAAATTCCCAGAGACACAGTGCATCAAACAGTGTGTAGAAACTAGAACAACGGCTGTCAGGGAAGATGATGCACATCTTATCTAGCTGACCACCCTCTACAACTATATTAATGTTCTCTATAATATGTGGATCACGTGACAGCAACTGGTGTTGTTGTTGTGCTCGGTGAATAAAGGTGTGCTCTAGAAGCTGGTAAAGCTAATGTTAACGTCAGTTTCCTCACTCGAATGCAAAGTCAGTGACGGGCGAGCTCAGGATTTGAATCCCGCACGTACTGATCCGCATTTCACTGTAGTGTGTGTTTAATTGTGATTTCCATTTGCGAGATTTTGTCGATGTTTGACTTGCATCCCAGTGATTTTAATAATTGTACTTTATTAAAGAATTTCTAGCACATGCATTTTGTGTTTTATTGTGTTATGGTAATATTGTTATTATTATTATTATTAATATTAATAATGATAATATTGTTATTATTATTATTATTATTATTATTATTAATGGTAATATTATTATTATTATTATTATAAATATTAAAAATAATAATATTGTTATCATTATCGTATCATTAACCGAAAGGAAAGTAGTCTATTCGTATCCCGACCCAGGTTAAACTGGGACTTAATGGAGGACGATGATGATGATGATGATAATTGTGTTATCGTATTTGGTGCATATTTTTATATTTTTATTTTTCTGTATTTTAGTCCCGCCCACTATTGATAAAGTTATCGACGGCATGGCAGACGAGGGTGGAGACTTAGCCATAGAATGTCAATCATCTGGTAAGCCCGCCCCAACTATATCGTTTAGTAGGCGTGGTCAAGATAAGCCAATTGTTTCACACGTGAGTACTTTTGCTTATATTTCTATCTATATTTGTATTTTATTTTAGTTTGTATTTGTATTTATATTTGCATTTAAAACGAATGGAAGAGATTGTAAGAGATTGACCTGTGATATGATGTGGGATCACACCATATCACAATCGATTGGAGCCAGTGGCGATGTCGGTAAGATACTCGATCGCGGAGCAGTATGTGCGGAGTTCAAATCCTGAGCTCGGCGGTCACTGATATCGCTTTCGAGTGAGGAAACTGACATTAACATTAGCTACTTCTACCTTGTTTGGAACAGAGAGGAGTGGCTAAGTCTTTTGTATCCTGACCCTAGTTAAACTGGGATAAAAGGCAAGATAATGATGATGATTTATATTTGTATTATTATTTAATGACCACTCAAACCGATATATGCATAGCTTTCAGTTGCTGATCAGTAGCTTTATCATGTGAATGATGATTATTTGAAGATTCTGTTTAACTCACTCATTAACGAAACTGATAAAAAAGCTAATGTTAGGGTTAGTTTCCTCACTCGAAAGCGATGTCAGCGACGGGCGAGCCCAGGATTTGAACCCCGCACATACTGATCCGCGGTCGAGTATCTTACCGACATCGCCACTGGCTCCAGCCTTCTGTTATTGGTCGGGTTTAGTTAACAGTGTTTCTAATTTGTAATTGGTGTAGATCTGTCGTTAGCCCGGTTGAGCACTTGAGTGGATTTTAACGACTCATCGTATAGTCTTGTTTAGCCAGAGGTTGAATATTCAAGGCACACTCTCTTGTTAATCTTGCTTGCGGTGATCGAACTTACGTGAGAGCAGGATTTATTTTTTTATTTTTTGACTTTGTCCTGATCTCATTTACCCTACCAAGGTTAGATTGGGATATATATGTTTAAATATATGTTAATTTGAGTGATTTAATGATCAGTTGATAGATTGATTGACTGACTGACTGACCGATTCATTGACAGACAGACTTATTGATTGATTGATTGATTGTTTTATATCTAGGGGCAGGGAGAGCGAGACTTGTGCTGAGGGTTATCTTGATTGACTGATTGATTGATTGATTATTTTGTGTCTAGAACCGGGCTACATTCTCTCACCCAGGGGCTGGTAGAGCTAGACTTGTGCTGAGGGACGTGAAGGCATCAGACGCTGGTAACTACACGTGCACCTCCAGCAATAGCATCGGCTCTGTGCAGAGAGATGCGTCAGTCGTTGTGCAGTGTAAGCTAACAATATATCATTATAATAATTATAATAATAATAATAATAATAAGCCGATTGATGACCTCTAGTAGCCGGGCGGCGATTCAGCACATATTTCTTGAATCGTTTTTTTATCAAACCCCAGGTTCTTTACACCGGGGTTTATTTTTATAAAAGAATAAAAAATAAAAAAAATAAAAAAAGTAAAAATAATAATAACAATAATAAAGGTTTAACGTTAATAAAGGTCCGTTTCCTCGTCCAGGGATGATGTCAGGGACGTCCCCAACAACACACATCACTACAGATCAATTCACCCAGACCAATCTGCAAAAGAAATGTGCTGAGGAGAAGTAAAGTCCTAAACGAAAGCCAGTCCGATGATCGAAAAATGGTCAAGGTAGACTGAATATGTTTATGGTGGGAAAAGGTTTGATTGCATCACTGTGTAACATATTACCCCGTGTTGTGCTCGGGTGTGGTTGGACCACTGCAGAATAGGGCAACCGCAAACAATCTGCTGCGTGTACTTAAGAGGCGACTAAAGGCAGGAGCTGAGGATGGCAATAGGGGACCCACCCCACCATGAAATATTTTCCCCAGGATTAAATGGTAATATTAGCTATGATGATTGTGTGATTATCATCATCATCTTCCGTTGAATCCCAGTTTAACTAGTGTCGGGATACGAATAGACCTTTTCCAATCCTCTCTGTCCCCGATCATACCATCAGTCAATCTCCTAATACCCAATCTTGATTATCTCTCTCTCTCTCTCTTAGTGCACTGCCTACTGGCAGGTCCATGGTACATAACGCCTCCACTCTTCTCTGTCTTCCTCTTTCGTCTTCATTTCTACATATCTTGAATTATATAATTTAGAATTTATCTTGATTATATAATATATTAATATATGACATTACTGCCCGTGTGGTGTCCGGACTGCTGAAGAATTGACCAACTGTGGACTGCACGTGTCGTAAAAGGCGACAAAGCACTAAGATCCAAACCAACGTCAGAAGGGTATTCAGTTGGTGAGCTTCTAGGCTCCAGGAATTATCTACTCTACCGAGGTTTTTCTAATTCCAACTGAGGGACGATGATGACGATGATGATGATGTTCATATTACAATACAATTTAGCTGATATCTTGTTACTGACAGATGCGCCGAGATTTTCCACCAATGAGGTGCAGAGGGTGTACACTTGGGCGGGGCAAACTCGTAATCTGACTTGTGATTGGATGGCAGTACCAGTGGGTGGAGCTCAGTGGTACAGGAGGGGTATTGTAATTACTGAGAATTCTACATATCGAATCATCAATAGGCCTGGTGCTAGCATATTGCAGGTAATTAATTAATACTGATTAATTAATACTAATTAATACTACTATATTACAGGTAATTATTTAATTAATATTAATTTATTAATATTTTACTAATTAACGCTAGTATATTACAGGTTATTAATTAATTGATACTCGTACATTACAGGTAATTAACTAATTAATACTAATTAATACTAGTTTATTACAGGTAATTAACTAATTAATACTAATTAATACTAGTTTATTACAGGTAATTAACTAATTAATACTAATTAATACCAGTATATTACAGGTAATTAACTAATTAATACTAATTAATACTAGTTTATTACAGGTAATTAACTAATTAATACTAATTAATACTAGTTTATTACAGGTAATTAACTAATTAATACTAATTAATAATAGTTTATTACAGGTAATTAACTAATTAATACTAATTAATACCAGTATATTACAGGTAATTAACTAATTAATACTAATTAATACTAGTTTATTACAGGTAATATCAATCAATCAATTTTATGGTGCATTGCGTCTGCTGTAGACGTCCGTGACATTTCCTTGTGATGAGGTATACTGTACGGACGTTAAATTCTTATTGATTAATAAATACTGATTAGTAATGGCTTATTACAGGTAATAGTATTTAATTAATACTAATTAATACTAACGTATTACAGGTAACAGTATTCAATTAATACTAATAATAATGTATTACAGGTAATAGTCATCAACTAATACTAATAACACTAGAGATGGGGTATCGTAGCTTGCATATGTATGGACTATAATACACTTGGCGCTAGTTAATAATGTCGTTTCTGAAGTTCTGACTTTAGTCACTTTTTGAAACCAAAGTTCACTTTGACTGGACATAGATATCGTGTAGCTCATTGACTGATTGGTTGTACGCCGTTTGGATGGCCGAATGGATAACACGTCTGCTGTGGAAGTAGGATGTCATTGGTTCAATTTTCAACCGGATCATCTCTGACAGTGTTCCTTGTGATGTCGAAATAGACGTTAAACTTAGCCTTATAGATTATTTAATTAATTACTCAATTAATTATATGATTGGTTGATTGATTGATTGATTGATTGATGCAGATAACAGTTCGTGTAGTGGATCAAACTAGAATCTACGACACGTACGTGTGCAATGTGACCAATAGGCTAGGTTCATCCGTCAAAGAGATAGATCTACGTAGAGCTAGTACGTATAACGACCAATCACAGATCTCGTTAAATAGATCTACGTAGAGCTAGTAAGTGTAACGACCAATCACAGTTCTCATTAGATAGATCTACACAGAGCTAGTAAGTGTAGCGACCAATAACAGCGCCCGTTAGATAGATCTACACAGAGCTAGTAAGTGTAACGACCAATCACAGCTCTCGTTAGATAGATCTAGACAGAGCTCTATTGGTGATTAAGACTGAGAGCGTGTCGCGGAATGAAAGTCATGATGGAGAGAGAGATGATGTCACATTATATGTGTAATCAGTCGTATAGTTAATTTCCGTCCATCACGTGAGCTATTTTTCTAGGAATCTATTTGTCGCCCAATCAAAACCTAGTTAACACATCATGTGACCTATCCTCTTGCTTTCTATTGGTCACTGATTGATTGATTGATCTACTTATTGATTGACTGATTGATTGATTGACTGATTGATTGCCTGATTGATTGACTGATTTATTGACTGACTGATTGACGGACTGATTGATTGATTGATTGATTAATTGATTGACTGTCCAATTGATTGACTGATTGACTGACTGACTGATTGACTGACTTATTGATTGACTGATTGATTGATCGACTGATTGATTGACTGACTGACTTACTGATTGATTGATTGAACAGCTGCTCCGGACGCTCCAGAAGACGTGAAGGTTGTGGAGGTCACGCCCAATGAGGTCAGGCTGGAGATGACTCCGCCCAGAGAGGATGGGGGCATGCAGGTCATAGGTTACAAGGTCGAGTACGATGGGAAAGTTCAGGAACTAGGACTAGGTTAGTCAATCAATCAATCACTAGGTTAATCAATCAATCAATCAAAGAATGAATCAATCAATCAATCAGTATCAGGTTATGCGCTCTAGGGTAGAGCATGATGAGCAAACGCTAGAATTAAAATACATCAGTCTGTAAAATCAGTCAATCAATGCAGTAGTCGGGCCGTTTATCAATCAGGTAATGGTATGCAGAATGCTTTAATCCAGTCAGAGATCAATCAATCAATCAATCAATACGGTAGCCAACCCGTCTATCAATCAGGCAATCAGTGGCTTGGCAATGCAGAGTGCATTAATCCATTCAGAGATTAGAATCAATCAGTCAGGTCATCAGACAATGTGGCAGCTCCTCTAAGCTATTGTTCTTGTATCATTGTATCTTTGTTGTAGCTATCTTTATGAGGTGTAGATTAAAGAGTTTTATTTATTATTTCATTTATCCTCTGACTTATCTATCCTCGCATTGATTGATTTTTGATTGATTTGTTGTCTATGAAATAATCGTAGGATTAGTCGATTTAATGATTTGATCATTTTGCTGAAGTAATAATTCTTTTTCTAAATTGATTGATGTAGTTATCAATCAAGCAATCAATAAGAATTTAACGTCCTGTTCCTCGCCATAAGGCAATGTGAGGGACGTTATAAGTAAATTGATCGATTGGTTTCTCGACAAATGAAGACATTTATTGAATGATCGACTGAATATTTTAATCACAGGGTGATGATTGATTGATTGATGTAATAGCTAAAAATATATTAATCAATTTATTGGCTGGTCGATTCAAGGAATGAGTGACCACTAAATATATTATTAGAATGCCTTATTGATTGATTGATTGTATGTGTGACTTATAAATAAATTTAATGGTGGATTGATTGCTTGATTAATTGGTTGATTGACTGATAGAGTGATTGATTGACTAATTGATTGATTGACTGATTGATTGATTGACTGACAGATTGATTGATTGGTTGGTTGATTAATTGATTGATTGATCGATTGATTGACTGACTTATTGATTGATTGATTAATTGATTGATTGTATTTGTGATTTATAAATAAATTTAATAATTGACTGATTGATTGATTATAGAATCTGATCTGATGATAAAGGACCTAAAGCCCAGTACGACGTATATTCTGAAGGTGGGAGCGAGGAATGAAGTGGGAACTGGAAAATCCATGCCGCGGACCATCACCACTGCAGACACTCGTAAGTCCTTATCTACAGCTTAGGCTCCTCATCACCACTGCAGACACTCGTAAGTCCTTATATAGAGCTTAGGCTCCTCGGGTTTTTTACGTCCGTTCTTATCTGTGGGATCTTCACGATAGAGATGTAACAAGTAAAGATGTAGTGTTAGTGTTTGTCAGTTGGCTCAGTGATAGAGAGCTTGTCCTATTGTGTTGTTATGTGTTGCTATATGCTGATATGGGTTGTTTTGTGATGTTATGTGTTGCTATGTGCTGATATGGGTTGTTATGTGATGTTATGTGTTGATATGTGATGATATATGTTGCTGTGTGATGATATGTGTGTTACAGGAGTGCCCTACCCTGTTAGCATCACATCGCCCTATCTCAGTCCCAATGTGATGTTATGTGATGTTATATGTTGTTGTGTGCTGATATGTGTGTTACAGGAGTGCCCTACCCTGTTATCATCACATCATGTGTTGTTATGTGATGTAATGTGATGTTATGTGTTGTTATGTGCTGATATGTGTGTTACAGGAGTGCCCTACCCTGTTATCATCACATCGCCCTATCTAAGTCCTCACGCCTATGAGTTCACACTCAAGTGGAATGTGCCTAACTCGGGTGGTCTCCCTCTCACACACTACGAGTTCAAGTATCGACGGGTGCGTAGTCTATTCCTAACCGTACTACCGTCTGTTACTATTTGCTAGTTGTTGTAAAGACACTCTTACTTTTTATTACTATTGTTATTATTATATTGCAATAAGTAGTTCGATATGCTGAAAATTTGGCCGTTATTTTAATTTTATTTATTTTTTATTATGTTTTCTTACCTTTGCAAGTACAAACGTATGAGACAAGGATCTGGATTATTTTATAATTTAACCATTAACTATTTTAGATAAATCGATATTTTATTAAATGCTTCTGTTATTATTTTGTTGGTTATTATTTGAACTAATTGATTCATTGACTAATTGATTCATTGACTGACTGATTTATTCATTCATTCTTTCATTTGACTTGACTAACTGACTGATTGACTGACTGATTTATTCATTCATTCATTCTTTCATTTGACTTGACTAATTGATTGATTAACTGACTGATTTATTCATTCATTCATTGAGTTGACTAATTTATTGATTGACTAACTGATTCATTCATTCATTCTTTAATTTGACTTGACTAACTGACTGATTGACTGACTGATTTATTCATTCATTCATTCATTCTTTCATTTGACTTGACTAATTGATTGATTAACTGACTGATTTATTCATTCATTCTTTCATTTGACTTGACTAATTGATTGATGGATTGACTGATTTATTCATTCATTCATTGAGTTGACTAATTTATTGACTGACTAACTGATTCATTTATTCATTCTTTAATTTGACTTGACTAACTGACTGATTGACTGACTGATTTATTCATTGATTCATTCTTTCATTTGACTTGACTAATTAATTGATGGACTGATTAATTAATTCTACCAGGTGGAAGCTAGTGTAGACGAGAAGTCATTTAACCTCACCCAGCCTCTGGATGATTGGCAGTCGTTTGACGAGCCTGAGAAACCTGACTCTCAAATCATATCGTACACTTTCACTGGTCTCAAGCCTGACTCCGCCTACCAGGCTCAAGTCCTCGCCCACAATGAACTTGGCTGGTCCAATCCTGGGCCTCTATTTGTGTTTCGCACCGCCCCTGGTTTGTAATTAAATAATAGTTTTATTGCATACGGGTAGAGCTTTCTTGATAAGACGTCCCTGACATCATCCTTGTATGAGGAAACGGACGTTAAACATTTATATTATTATTATTATTATTATTATTATTATTATTATTATTATAACACTAATATTTGGTATTTTGTGATTATAGTTCTATTTACTGATGTTCGGCTTACATGGCTGTTGCATCGTGGAAGGTCTCAAGTTTAATTAAAATGTGTTTATTTAAAGTTTGGCAAAGCGTTTCATGAAGCGCTGGTCGAGCTTGCGATGATACGAATTAGAAATGAATTGATCAACTTGCCGTATCAGAGAATTTATCTGAGAGAGAGAGAGAGAGAGGAGAGAGAGAGAGAGAGAGAGAGAGAGAAGATGGCGAGCTTCATACTGGAGTATTGGCGTGTAGGAAAACTGCTGAGTATTTGGAGTTTTTACATGTAGGGAAGCTTTTTAAGTACTTATAGTTTTACATGTCGGCAAGCTTTTTTAAGTACTTAGAGTTTCCCCGTGTTGTGCTCGGATGTGGTTGGACCACTGCAGAATTGAGCAACCGCAAACAATCTGCTGCGTGTACGTAAGAAGCAACTAAAGGCAGGAGCTGAGGATGGCAAGAGGGTACCCACCTCACCTTGAAATATTTTCCCCCAGGATTAAATGGTAATGAATCCACCTAACTGAGGAAGGCAACGGGAAACCACCTCAGAAGCCATATTTTTCCCAAACTATAGGCTACATAAGGTATGGATAAGGCATAGACTTTGTGAAGGGATTAACTTGTTGATCTAAGGAGTGCTCTTATGGAGAGAGAAAGCAGACTTTGAGTATGAATATTTACCTTAAACCTGCCACTTGACAGTGCACTGAAGAGAGAAAGAGAGAGTTTTACGTGTAGGGAAGCTTTTTTAGTACTTAGAGTTTTACATGTAGGGAAGCTTTTTTAAGTACTTAGAGTTTTACATGTAGGAAAACGTTTTAAGTACTTAGAATTTTGCATGTAGATAAGCTACCAAGTACTCGGGGCTTTGGAAGGGGCCTAGAAGGTATGGTAGAAGGTAGTGTGCCTAGCAGTGAAGGAGCCTCTGATAGCAGCGGTGGTGACGGCTTTATGTTTACTAGCCAGTCCAATACAACCATAACGCTAGAGACCGTACTAGCAGGTATCAGCTGTTCATGGCATGAGATAGGCTTAGTGTGCTTAGAGTAAGTTATGCTGAGAATAGTGGATGAATAGGCTAAGTGCGCTTAGAGTAAGTTATGCTGAGAATAGTGGATGAATAGGCTAGGTGGGCTTAGAGTAAGTTATGCTGAGAATAGTGGATGAATTCTTAAACTTATTGAATTGTAACGAGATCTGTTCTCTATTTAACTCAATATTTTCTCTAATTTACTCTATATTTTCTCTAATTAACTCGATATTTTCTCTAATTAACGAATAATTAATGATTAATTCACACCATTTTTCTCTAATTAATGATTTAATCCTTAAATATACTAACTATTCAATGGATTTGTATCTGACCTCGTACACTAAACTGAACTGACAAACTGCTTTAGTTCAGATTTAAGTATTTTAATTTAAAATGAAACACGAATTAAATATATATACATACATGCAGTTCAAGAAAATAAAACAATATCCGATTAGACGATATCGACGAAAATTAATTAAATTTAAATTAACTGTCCTTGTAATATATTCGATCCTATAACGCGTAGAACTAAAATGATCACACACTAATCAACCAACGACAATACAATACGTTGATCTACTCAATTCATGCATCTAGACACAAATTCCACTATAGGAATATTAACTAATTACTTCATCAGTAACTGCGTTGCTATAACTTTAATTACACTTTGGAAACTCCTCTGATCAACTATTGATCAACTCTTGGATATCATCTAATGATTAACCACTACTGTTCTGTAACAGTCTACTCTACTTCTTTCCTTCTTTCTAACCCTTTTCCAATCAAAAATATCACGTGGAATCTAATCTACCTCATTCCCTCCGTGACCTTCACCTTTCTCTGTTCTAAACAAACTCTCGTAGCTCCGTCCACTCTAGTGACGTCACGCCAAGCATAGGCTTAACTAACCTCTAAACTCCATTATAATAGAAATACTAAAATAAGTAAACAAGTAATATTATATAACATTCAATATATAAAAGTAATATAAATTATCTTACTAAATATCAAAATATCTGGACATAATTTCCTGACACAGTGATAAATAAGTGATGTATTAGTGATATTGAGTGATATATAAGTGATGTATAAGTGACCTATTAGTGATATGGATTGATAAATAAGTGATGTATTGGTGATATAGAGTGATATATAAGTGGTCTATTACTGATATATATGTAGATTGATAGATAAGTTATGCATAAGTGATTGATTGGTTGATTGATTGGTTGATTGATTGGATGCTTGATAAATGAATAAGTAACCCATTGAATGTTGTTAGCTGCTAATAGCTAAGCTGCTTCTTTGGTTTACTTACTTCTGCTGTGTGTATTTATTATATCGTGTAAATATATCAATGAATCCCCTATTGGATGTTTAGCTAGACTGTGCTTCTTAAAATAATACAACATATACAGTACTTACTGGCTGGGGTCAGTGGCGATGTCGGTAAGATATTCGACCGCGGATCAGTATATGCGGGGTTCAATTCCTGGGCTCGCTCGTCACTGACATCGCTTTCGAGTGAGGAAACTGACGTTAACATTAGCTTTTGGATTTTATATTTGTGTCTTAACTCGAAAATACAACAAATTACACGAATTTTCCAATCATGTAAAATTGTGCAGGCAGAACTTATCGAGTTTTGAATATAAACGTTTGAACATAGACGTCTACTCCTATTTGCATGTTTAACTGTTCCTGTAACTCCTGTTTGCATCAGGGTTGGGTTTTTGCCATGGCAAAAAGGGTTTTTGCCAGGACACTGGCAAAAACCGGTAAACACCATGTCAAAAACTGGCAAAAACCGGCAAAAACTGGCAAAAATCGTCTAAAACTCCAAGACTGGAATAGAAATATTTTATGATTGTAAATGTAATATATCGTTTACAACATAAACTTTATAAGTTAAATTTGATGTTAGAAATGTTAACAAACAATTTAATATCAATTTGCCACTCACATTAAATTTAAAAAAAAACTAATTCTTTAGATCTTGCTTCATAGTATTTGAAATTCTAGGTTACCGTAACTTAACTAGCTTTTAAACAGACAATTACTGCTAATTATATTGTTTATAGAACAGTATAGGCTCATAACAGATTTTTTAATTTGCAGTTCTTTGATTTCCATCAGTTATTTATATTATATTTTTATTAGTCTCTGTTGAATAATTGCTCGATGTGGTTGCAAACTCTCTGCATTCAAAAGTGAAAACCATTCCTGACAAGTATCTGCTAAGCTAGCTTTGCCGCTTTGCAATCTATCTAGAGCTGCAGCAACTGGTCGAAGCCTTGATATCAAGTCCTTCGTTTGTCTGTAAAGGCTGAAATCATTGACTAGATGACAAATTCTTGCTTCAATTTCTTGTTCATGCTCTTCTGCAATACTGATATAAGCTTGTCTATTGCGAAGAAATGTATCAATACATGTCAGCTGACTATTCCATCTGGTGTCACCAGGTAGCTGAGGCTTCACTGAAAGGGGATACTCTTTCAGCCATGCACCAGGGGCATGATGGTTCTTGAAATATTTTTACACTTCAATGATCTGCTTCAATATAGCAGCCGGTGTGAGTGCCTGTTCAAGAAAATTCAGTGAATGTGCCGCACAGCCATACACAATTAATCCCTGATCTTCCTCCTTTAAAAATCGTCTCATTTTAAAAAATATTCTCAGCATAATCTGTGATCACATTTTTTACATTATATCCAATTTTAACATTTAAGTTAGCTAGTTAAATATTTTTTAATGTCACCACTGACCACTGTGTGCTACTTTTTGTAATCTAGATTTTAAAATTTATAACTTTATGCCTCAGTGATTTGCTTTTGTTATAGGGTGTTACACTACTAGTTTTTCAACATGTGCTCGCAGAAACGTGATAACCCTGTGGGTGACCAATAAATGGGACTGCAATATAATGTAGTTGTTACTAGTTTTTATGTTTTAGACAAGAAAGACTTTTGCCAGGAGGGTTTTTGCCGCTTAGATGGTTTTAGCCATGGCAAAACTGGTTTTTCCCGGGACGGTTTTTACCATGGAAAAAGCCGGTTTTTTCCACTTAGTGGTAAAAACTTGCCAACCCTGGTTTGCTTGGATATATTGCCGTAGAACAATTAACAATTTGTAATAGATGATTTAATTTCAAGCAATTTTCTCAGGTATTTTAGAGATATTTAATGCTATTAGTATATTTAGTAACCATGTTGTTAGCGCTATAAAATAAAAATATTGTTTTTTACGATTAGCGCTATAAAATAAATATCATTTTTACTAATTTTTTTTTTCTATATATTTACTGCAGCTTTATATGGATTGCTGAATAAGGTCAGCGTATAAAAACTGGTAAAGCTTGTGTTAACGTCAGTTTCCTCACTCGAAAGCGATGTCAGTGACGGGCGATCCCTGGATTTGAACCCCGCACTTACTGATCCGCAGTCGAGTATCTTACCGACGTCGCCACTAGCTCCAGCCAGTATACTGCGCATATGGTAGGATACGATGAAGTGTGATGATTAAGCTAAATTGTGTTATGAGAACAATGATAACAACAATTAGAGTGTTACTGTCATCCCTGATAAAACCAAGCACTATAGAGACTGATCCAAGCCTTTGAGCAAAGAGATGCGCTAAAACGGTGAAAAATCTAAAATCCAGAAAAACAGTTCAAATATAAGAAAGAAATGACTGAAACACGTATAGGAACCCAAAGAAAGAGAGCACAAAAGCGAATCTCTGTCGTATTTGTTAGAAAAAGAGATTCTTTTGGATCGTCTAATTATACGCCACGCACGTGTTTACGAGTGTTCTTGCGTAGTGGCTGTTCATGTGGTTTTCTTTATTTTTTCCTCGCTGTCTGTGATTATTAGTCCTCTAGTTAATGGAAAAAATATCCCTATCTAATCTAAAGTCTTTAGCATCGCATCAACTGCAGCCAGCGCATATCTATGAATAATCTTTCAATACCCCGGGGTTTATATCAATCAAAACTATTATTAATAATAATCAAGGTTTAACATCCTTTTTCTCGTACAAGAATTATGTCAGGGACGTCAAATTACCGCTCGGTCTACCAAATTTTCTCGTCTATCCCAGTACTAACCGAGCCGAACGTTGCTTAGCTGTTTTCTTTGCTGCAGGAGAGTCTAAGTTAGAAGCGGAACGTCGACAGGTGGCGGCAGCAATGAGCGGAGTGGGTGTGGCTGCTATAGTGCTCGCTGTTGTCGTGCTCTTCGCGGTGCTGGTGGATGTGGGGTGCTACTACGTCAACTCCTGCGGCATAACCGCCTGTCTGTGCGTACGGCTGTGTCCCGGGCCCCATGGGCGACAGCGGGCGGGAAATGGGGCAGGGGCGAGGGTGAAGCACGTGGAGCAGGGCGAGAGGTGAGAGATGAGTGTGCTGACAGGCTTTGATTTGTTTAGACTGGTGTTGATTTATCTTAGCATTCACTCATTCATTTATATTCATTCATTCAATCAATCAATTAATAAGGATTTAACGTCCGGTTCCTCGCCAAAAGGCAGTGTCAGGGACGTCTCTTGCAGACTCTACACAAACAGCGCCTAAGCATCACACGATGACGACTGAGTGCACTGCGAAATCATTCATTCATTTGTATTCATTGATTTGTTAAACTGGTCTTTCTTTATCTTAATTATTTGTTTAATTAGCATTCATTCACACTTTTGTATTCATTCCTTGATTTGTTTAACTGTTCTTATTTTGTCTTAGTATGTATTCATTTGTATTCATTCCTTGATTTGTTTAACTGTTCTTATTTTGTCTTAGTATGTATTCATTTGTATTCATTCCTTGATTTGTTTAACTGTTCTTATTTTGTCTTAGTATGTATTCATTTGTATTCATTCCTTGATTTGTTTAACTGTTCTTATTTTGTCTTAGTATGTATTCATTTGTATTCATTCCTTGATTTGTTTAACTGTTCTTATTTTGTCTTAGTATGTATTCATTTGTATTCATTCCTTGATTTGTTTATACTGGTCTTTCTTTATCGTAGTATTCGTTCATTCATTTGTGCTCATTAATTCATTCATTAATATTCATTTGTATTCATTGATTTGTTTAGACTCGTCTTTCTTTATCCTAATTGGTTATTAATGAGCATTCATTCACTCATTTGTATTCATTCATTCAATTTTTAACCTGTGCTCTTTTATCTTAGCATTCATTTGCATTCATTGACTGCGAGTAGAATAACTTGTGCACTGTGTTTCAGTGAGAAGAGACCGCTCTCAGAGTTCGGTGGTTCAGACAACGGTGACTACAAGTCTGGGTGAGTCCTACATCTATCACGTGATCTATCCCTAGTAACAACGTGATCTATCCCTAGTAATCACGTGATCTATCCCTAGTAACCACGTCATCTATCCCTAGTAACCACGTCATCTATCCCTAGTAACCACGTCATCTATCTCTAGTAACCACGTCATCTATCCCTAGTAACCACGTCATCTATCCCTAGTAACCACGTCATCTATCACGTCCCTATCCCTAGTAACACGTCCCTATCTCTATTTGACTCTATTTGATGGAGCCATTTATTTTCTATTTTCTTTCATTTTCCGTTTATTTGCAGCTGTCTTGTTTTGTTTCATTTTGATTTTTGTTTTCTTGTTTTACTTTGTGTGGCTAAACGAAAAGAAATTCAGATTTAACGTCAGTTTCCTGGTAGAGAACGTGTCAGTGACGAGGAGAGCTCTGGACTTGAACCCTGCACCTACTGATCCACAGTGGATGTACTGTGGACAACTTCTGACTTGCTACCGGCGCAGACGCAAAGTGGATCTGTATTTATAGTTGTATTTATTGTATTCTAGTGCTGTGTTGTCTCTATAGGAATTGTATTTGATATATTTTATTGTATTGTAGTGCTGTGTTGTCTATATAGTATTTGTATTTTGATGTATTTTATTGTATTGTAATTCTGTGTTGTCTGTGTATTATTTGTATTTGATGTATTTTATTGTATTGTAGTGCTATGTTGTCTATATAGTATTTGTATTTTAATGTATTTTATTGTATTGTAATGCTGTGTTGTCTATGTATTATTTGTATTTTGATGTATTTTATTGTATTGTAATGCTGTGTTGTCTATGTATTATTTGTATTTGATGTATTTTATTGTATTGTAATGCTTTGTTGTCTATGTATTATTTGTATTTGATGTATTTTATTGTATTGTAGTGCTATGTTGTCTATATAGTATTTGTATTTTATGTATTTTAATGTATTTTATTGTATTTCAGTGCTATCTCAGAACCCGTGTGGACTGGACAAAAATCTGCCGGTGCCTCACAGGTGTGTTCAAATTATGACTAAACAAATTTAAATATTTTTCTTTTTATGTGCATTTATATATTTACAGATTTGTGGTTTATTCCTTGATCGACATTGATTGATTAGTTCTTTAATTAATCATTTGATTGATTGATTGATTGGTTGATTTGTTTGTTTGTGTGTTTGATTATTAATTTATTGGTTGATTGTCTATTGTGCCAAGTTAACTATTGCTTTGGTTTAGTGTTCTATAAATGCATATAATATACACTTGCACTTGTGCTACTCCCTCTCGTTCTCTCACTCTCTCTCCCTCCTCTCTCCCTTTCTCTCTCTCTCTCCTCATCTTCACTGAACCCTATAGCTGAGCTGAGTCTGAGTGGCACATCGGTTAAAGTACCTGACTGTAGGTCAGCTGGCTCTAGGTTCAGAAACCAAACAGGCCAAGTCTTTAAGCCACACCATTGAGCAATAGCTCAGTTTAGGTTTAGCTAATCAGCACTAATCTTTTGTAGTAGATTTGTAGAATTGTTGATTGATATACTTACTGATCGATCGTGTCATTTTCTAGTTGTTGATGTTACTATTCTACTCAGCACATTTCTTTCTCCTCAGCACATTTCTCTTGCAGATTGGTCTGGGTGAATTGATCTGTAGTGATGTGTGCTGTGGGGATGTCTCTGACATCATCCCTGGATGAGGAAACGGACGTTAAACATTTATTATTATTATTATTATTATTATGATTAATTTATAATTTAACAAATAGCACTTCTGAATATTTAGCCTTGATTTTATCCCTATTTTTGTCTGCTATATTTATTATATGTATCTGTTTATATTTATATATTGTTGCTGCAGTGCTAGAAGAACGAGGATAAATGTGCAGAAGAATTTAAATGGACTTTAGAAAGTCTCTTCCTGTGCGCTGCCTTGATCTTCCTCTCTGTCCAAACAGCGCCAAGGTCTTGTCAATGTCAGGCACGTCTCAGATATCTTTGGATAAAAAAACTGGCGTGAATGTGCATTTATTTATTTATAGATTTGTGGTTTATTCCTTGATCGACATTGATTGATTAGTTCTTTAATTAATCATTTGATTGATTGATTGATTGGTTGATTTGTTTGTTTGTGTGTTTGATTATTAATTTATTGGTTGATTGTCTATTGTGCCAAGTTAACTATTGCATCAGTTTAGTATTTTATAAATGGGTATAATATGCACATGCGCTCGAGTGTAGGTCTGCCATTGTCCTCTGTATATTTTGTGTATTTTAATGTAGTTTTTGGTCAGACGAAGCAATAGAAGGAGAGATATATTACAATTATTATTTTTGTTTTTTAAATTATTATTTACCCCGGATGTAAAGAACTCGAGGTTTAATAAAAACGAATCGAGCAATACGTGCTGAATCGCCGCCCGGATAGTCGAGGTCATTGAGTTGCTTGAAATAATTGCTGAAGCAGACTGCTTTAAAGCTTTGCAAAGTCATAGGAAGCCTTTGACAAAGAATAAAGGTTTCTCGCTTATTTCCAGTTTACTTTGCAATAAGTCTGCCTATACCATTAATGAAGTCAACTCCATCGAGATCATCGGGGTTTATTATTATTATTGTTATTATTATTATTATTATTTTATTTTTATTATAAAAGAGACTTTATTTAATTAAAAGTTTTTAAAAAGCGATTAAAATAATTCCTCTGCACTCGGAAGCCGCTTTAGCCAAAGTGCCACTGAAGCAGACTGCATTGAATCGCTGGAGAGCAATAGACAGTCGCTGCCACAGAAAAGATTTTTCGCGCTTATCACCAGTAATGGCGCTGGTCCTCCTGCCTATTTCGTCAATAAAGTCTGCTGCGAGAGAGTTGATGGGCCCCAGGGTCTCAAAGGCAATAGGCATGAAGATATAGTTGCCAGAGATTTCGGCATACTTCAGAGTTTTCCTATTAGCCGCGGCCTCTGCTGCCGCACCAGCAGCAGCGCAAGAAAGGCCGAGATTGCTAACGGAGAAAGTGTCCGTAACAGTGACGTCCCAGCTAACACACTTCCCCTCTGCCCATGGTATTTGAGAGACACCGTCTGGACGTTTACCATCAGTGCGGATCAATCCCAGGGGCTCTTTAATTTTATTATTATTGTTATTATTATTATTGTTATTATTATTATTTTTGCTATTATTATTATTATTATTATTAGTAGTAGTAGTAGTAGTAATAGTAGTAATATTATTATTATAAACATGCGCAAGAGCTTTCAGTTGTGTTCCCTAGAGATGTCATATCTAGACATTTAACGTCCATAATTATACGACATGTATGCTATAATGATGTGGGACGTCTATGACATCATCCTTAGACGAAGAAGTGAACGTTGAACATTTACTACTACTACTATTAACCTCTAACAATGTAGCAGATCTACTGCAATTAATGAGTTTTATTTTTATATTGGCCTTTGCTGGTATTTCTTTCAATGAACTAGTGTCAGTGGATAATACAATGTGATTAACAAGCGTGTCTGTTGACCAGCCAGAATACGAATAGTATATCATTATTTCCAGAGTACTCGATGTCGTATTGGATATCGGTAACACTCTAAGATTTGTCATTTCTGTCTTTATGGTCAATTAATCTATTGGACATGACAAACTGTTGGAATAATATGTGAGCACACAAAGTAAATGTGTTAACTAATTTCAAGGTTACCTGCTAGATAGCTCATTGCTAGATTGACAGTCCTGACTTATTTTCACAGACTGTCTATAGTAATATTTTTATAAAATTATCTCTAGCGTTCTCATACTTTTATTTGAACCTATATTTGTGAGTGTATTTTTCTATTATGCCTTTATCTTGCACATATATACGCTTCTCTGTCTGTATATTTGCGTTGGCACATAATTCTTCAATCTGTGTAGTATGTGTATGCACTTGTGTATTTCATTGCTTTTATTCTGTGAATGACTGTTTATAAGTGTAGATATGCTAATTCTTGTATGTGTTTATGCGTGTATACTCAGGCCATAGTAGCAGAGAGCTCCTACTCTATATATCTGAATGTTTATCGTATCTCAAAGATGTGCTGAGTGTGGGAATCATATAGACTTTTGTCTCCTTGTCTCGTCTAGTGATGTTGATGATGATGATGATGATGATGATGATGATGATGATGATGATGATGATGATGATGATGATGATGGTGGTGGTGGTGGTGATGATTATAATGATGATGATGATGATGATGATGATGGTGGTGGTGGTGGTGGTGGTGATGATGGTGATGATGATGATGATGATGATGATAATGATGATGACGATGATGATGATGATGATGACGATGCCAATCATGATGAAGATGATGATAATGAAAGTCTCAACATTGCAGTATATAATGCACTGTTCAATATGTGTATTTTCTCCTAACTGTTAAATGTATTTTGATGTATTTTATAATTCTTAGAATACATTTATGCCTTTGTGCACAATTTGATAACACTGCAGTTTAACATGGCTATATATGTTCTATGTGTATATATGTGTCATCGTATAGCTATGTGTTTGTATATATATATATATGTGTGTATATACGTGTCCGTATATGTATGTGTTTGTTTTTGTATATTTAAATCGATTGATTTATTGTATTGACCTGCCACTTGGCATTGCACTGAAGAGTAAGAGAGAAAGAGAGAGAGAGAGAGAGAGAGAGAGAGAGAGAGAGAGAGAGAGACTGTGCTTAGCTTGTTGCTCTTCGCTGTATCAACTAATTCTGTAGCTTGGATAGGACTACGTACATTGCCATTTTAGTATAACACGAGAGAGAGAGAGAGATAAATTGATAGAAGAGACTGTATCTGAAGAAATTGAAGTGATTTTAAGTACATTGCTTCATATTTAGCAGTATAAACGACTTCGTATTTAATTTGTTTTGTTTCGAAAAGTTTCTTGAGTATTTGCCTGTATATTTTGTTCATCTTAGAAAATTATTTTGCTTATTTTTTCAACTACATCCGTTTAACGACCTGAATCGGTCTTAAAGACTGCTTTGCAACTATTGATGTCGCTTCAGGTGTGGGTGGGTTTCACCGTTAAGCTTTTTAGAGTAGCATTAATATAGTTAATAGACAGCTGTATAGTTATGTCTCAATTTGTTTAACAGTATTTATTGGCATAAGTTTTGTTAATTAATTAATTACGCAATAATAGATAATAATGACTCTAGTCAATATATAGTAGTATGTGTGTGTGTGTGTGTGTGCCTGGCTATGTGCTTACATGCGCTTATGGGTACTATGCATGTATGTTTGTGCCATTGCTTGTTTGTATAATGAGAATGTGTGCCCTTATCTGTGTCTGCTTACAATGTACGTATATATATGTGTGTGTAGGTGTGTATGTGTGCTTGTATATGTATTTTGTGTGACTGTATATGTACGTATTCGTTCATGTGTGTGTATGTTGTTACATGTGTATGTGTGTGTTCGTTCATGTGTATGCTTGTGAGTGCTTGCATAAATATTTGTATGCGCACATATATGTATGTGTGCGTGTATGCGTATGTATGTGTGCATGCTTGTGTGTGCACGTGTATGTGTTATTGTATGTGTAAGTGTGTGAGAAGGAGAATATGTTTGTATGACTGTCCACTCGGCCACATTTCTCGGGTGATTAGAATGGATTACCTCGAAGCTGATGATTTCTTGAGTCTCTGACACCGACGTTAAATATTCATCTAAACGATTTCTGCAGATTAATTTCAAACTGTCTGACATTAGTAAACAGGACCGAGTCCATGGCTTGTTGGCAAGTTGTTCGTCCGCTGAACAGTAGGTGCTAAGTTCTAATCGTCACTGACTTGCTGTCTAGCAAGAAACTGACGTTAAATCTGGCTTTTTATTAGAAACACGTAAAATATTGGAGCAGACAGAGCTTGTACCACAGTTAGATGCCCAATTCATAAAAACATGTAAGTATTCATTTGTTGTCGGGAACGTCCCTGACGTCTACTTGTTGAGACGTAGAAGACGTTAAATTTGCTCTGTTATGCCGATAGACAACTGAGTTATTTTATATTCACTTTGAGCTGAACGTTTATACCATTCCATGTGTACAGAGTTTATTTGTTTCTCTTTCGTTTCGCTCAGTTTTTTTTATCAGAAGCTCGGCCGGGAATCGAACCCACGGCAGTTGACCTCACGGGTGTTCAAATAGCTCAGTGTGTAGAGCGACAGATAGCGTCGTGAAGCTCAATTGATCTTGAATTGAAGTGAACTCTACTATGGGTGGAATCTCAGACGAGATTAGAGAGTAATATCTAACAGCTTTATAACCCACTATATATTTATTAGTCCTGCCGTTAACAGTTAATCAGAATCGTTTTAAATATCCATGTCACTTAATTGTTTAGATATTGTAAACTAGTGATTTCGCTCATGTTTTTAATATTCTTTCAAGTTTCTAAATGTATTAAATACGAGAGGCGTTGTCGGTATGAACAGTTGTGTCATTTGCGTCCTAAGCTATAGCGTTATGTGTATTTGGAATGGTAATGTGAAATATAATGTTACATTATGTTATGTTTATCTGGAATAGTAATGTGAAATATAACGTTACATTATGTTATGTCATTTGGAAAGGTATTGTGAAATATAATGTTACATTATGTTATGTTTATCTGGAATGGTAATGTGAAATATAATGTTATGTCGTTTTATATGCAATGTCATAGTGTGTCATAGTGTGTCATAGTGTGCTTCGTGATCTTAATATAGTGTCATTTAGGTGTGTTCATTATTACTACTTGCGCATACTAACTGTGTTAGAGCCATGTTTATGATTTTATCTTTAAATAAACGAATAATTTCTAAGAGTCGTTAATGTGCTTGATAGTTAATTACTAACTTATAATATAATTAGAGAGAGATAAAACTGTTATTACTCAGATGTCATTTGTTGAGATATCAACATAATATTGTTTATAATAATAATAATGATAATAATAATAATAATAAGTAGCCGGGCGGCGATTCAGCTCGTATGGCTTGAATCGTTTTTATCAAACCCCAGGTTCTTTACACCGGGATAAAAAATAATTTAAATAAATAAATAATAATAATAGCATAATAATATTAACATAGTAAAAATATTATTATTATAGTAAAGGTTTAGCGTCCGTTTCCTCATCCAAGAATGATGTCAGGATGTCCCTACTGCACACATCAGTACAGATCAATTAACCCAGACCAATCTGCAACAAAATGTGCTGAGGAGAATTAAGGTCCTAAACGAAAGCCAGTCCGGTGATCAAAAAATGGTCAGGATAGAGTTTAGTTAATTAATATTATTCCCATTGTCTTCGATTTAATGGCTTTTGGAATTAATACTATTTTGGACGCCTTTCTTTTTGCTCGCCTACTTGGATTTGTCTCATTAGTGCAACATTTAATGCAACAAACAGAGTAACATTTGACAGACTAACAGGATATATGTGCCTGTCACATCTCACTGCCTGCTTTATCTCTGTTATCTCTTTATCTCTTCTATACACGTAATTTCTCGCACAAGCTTGTACACGACTGGTCAGGGCTGTTAGACGTTTAGTTTTGACCAGAGACTGTAGGGCTATTCTTCACTCTATTGGCAATTGTTCTTTGAATTTGACTCTCTCGACATTTCTTTCTTCTACACAGAATGAAGAAATGAAGGTTAGAATGAAGAAATGAAGCAGATGGGCACGAAAATGATGAAAAAAGTAAACAAATAACATGTAAACTTTGAAACTTTGGGACTCTGCTTTACAAGTAAATCTTCCTATTATATACGTATATACATATACATGTATATATATATATATATATATATATATATATATATATATATATATATGTATATATATATAAGACAATGTATATATATCGATTACTATACCAGTATCTCTATAAGAGATATATATATATACATGTATATATATATATATATATATATATATATATATACATATACATGTATATGTATATATATATATACATGTATATATATATATACATTTTCAAAGTCCTCACAGAAGATGTCGTTGGTCAATACATCAAGCCAAGCACAACACAATAAATTTCTCAAAGCATTTACAACATGTCATAACAGAAGAGTAAACAGTTCCTTTATTTACAGTACATCCTTTAGTCGCCTCTTACATGTAAATAAAGGGTGCAATGATCCCAGAAGAAAAATCATTTTAGAACCTGAAAGAATTGAGTCGACATAGAGATTACTGTCTGGCAGATAGAGAACTTAACTTCAGAACGGGGGTTCGAAATCAACTCAGACATTTATAGGACCTACAAAATGGACAATTGACTACATAAACTATGCATAACTGTGTAACTGTGTATCTGTGTAACTGTGTTACTGTGTAACTGAGTAACTGTGTAACTTTTTAATTGTAAGTGTGTAACTGTTTAACTGAGCAACTGTGCAAATGTGTAACTGGATACACTATATAAACTTTAATTATGGTATAGCGCTAGATTTCATCACGGAAAATCATTTACTACAACGTGTGTTTAGTTTTTCACTGACTGATGGACCGGTCAATAATTAATCGTTGTACTGATAAGACAAATTAGAGATCAATAATTACTTATCATCATAGTGTGCAGACACTGATCACATTACACTGTGTATTTGATAAGAGACAAGAGTGAAACAATGAAGACTTGTATTGTAACAAGATAATGAAAGTGATATGAAGATTTTGCCAGTTTTAGGGTTCACGAACTTTATGAGCTTAAAATCTGAAAATCATAAATTTTCTAATTTTATCTTTAACGTCCAAACAGTCAGTTAACTTCATTAACTCCTTGTTGTTGTTGTTGCTATTGTTGTTGTTGTTGTTGTTGTTGTTGTTGCCAACTGAGCTCTCTACCGTGTTGTCAGGAAATTAACTAAAAAATAAAACATTTTAAATAAAATATTAATTACAAATTAAATATTAAATTAGTTAAATATTACATAAAAAATATAAAAAACAAATTTAATTTATTAGTACTTATAATTCTTAAATATAAATAATTGAACATTTAAATACAAAATTTAAATATTCGTTCCACGTGCTCCTAGTAAACAAATCATTATTTCTTAGTAATTCATTTAATTAAATTCGCTATTTCATTAATTAATCTAAAAACTGGCTAGTCAATTAATCAACCACTCAATCAATTCCTCAGTCAGTCAATCAATCAATTATAGACGCTATATTCGTCTCTTAGAATTAGAATCCACGCATGTAGGGAGTTACCATCATCCATGACATTGACAACACGAAGATTATGAAGTCAAACATTTGATATTAAAAGGCGCTCCCTATATCTTTTAAATATCTCCCTATATCTTTTAAATTCCGGAAAAATCAAGCATAAAAATAAATATTAAAGGACATAGTAACGCGATATTCTCTAATATTCTCGCGATATTGGCTGGAGCCAGTGGCGAAGTCGGTAAGATACTCGAACGCGGATCAACATATGTGCAGGATTCAAATCCTGGGCTCGCCCGTCACTGACATCGCTTTCGAGTGAGGAAACTGACGTTAACCTTAGCTTTTAGATTGTAATCATTGACATTGGTCGGATGTCAAGGAACACGTTCAGTTTACGGAGCATCCATTCTCATGTATTTTTATGCATTTATAAAGTCATTGAAATGACATTGGAAAAGGACACGTGTGTGTTAATGACCCTGTACATAAGGCATGGCTAATCTAGACATCGTACCTGTTGTGGTAATTAATTATAGATCATTAATTAATAATTATGTTGATTCAATGGGTTATAATTAACCCGTCTCGATGCTGCGTTTAGATCCCTGGTTCGAGCTATCTGTGTGCTAATATGCCAGCCTATCTGTCTGCCTCTGTCTACATGTCTGTCATTGTCTCTGCTTTTATATGTCTGTCTGTCTGTCTATCTGTCTATCATCTGCCTGCCTATATCTCCGTCTATCTCCCTATCTCTGCATGTATGTGTCAATCTGTTCATATGTTTGTCTGCATCACTTGGACTATCTGGGCCCACTTTTATCTAATTCTACGTTTCTCAGTCTCTTCCATTGAGCCTGATATTGTCCTGGACAAAATTATTAGTAGTTTCACTTTCTTACTTCTATATGTATTTTTATCTATTCTATGTATAGCCTATATACATGTATATATATATACATTATATATACTGTATATATATATATATATATATATATATATATATATATATATATATATATATATATGCATATACATACATACAGTATATATAGCCTAATTCTTATGTTGTTTATATTCTTGTACGTTACATTTGCTATATTTAGAATGTCTCAATAGCGTAGTGGTTAGAGGTGTAGATAGCGCCATGCTGTTCCTGAGGTGAATTGAACCCTCGTGGGTTCAATTCACTGATCTGAGAGTAAAATCTTGAACATTCACTGGACTGGCTTAACGGAAAATGAAATAAATTTCCTAGCGGTTTTAACATATGTTATTAAAAGTGACAGATATCAACATAGTTGATCGTTTCATTATAATAAAGCTAAAAAAGCTAGTGCTAACGTCAGTTTCCTAACTCGCAAGCTATGTCAGTGATGGGCGAACCCAGGATTTGAACCCCGCACATACTGGTCCGCCGTCGAATAGCTTACCGACATCGCCAGTGGCTCCAGTCAATATAATGCGTATTATTGATATAACACGCATTAGAAGAAGCAGAATATACGCATTCACATTTGCAGAGTTCAGATAAATATAAATTTCGTTTTAATTTCTGATTGGCTGAGAAGCTCCTATCAACCTGTCAATCAAACGTCACTGGTGATCACATCGGAAGTAGCAACTGGCGTTAAACTTCTTCTTTCAGTTTTGATGCTAAAGTCAACCTTTAGCCACGGAGCGTCCCAGATCTTGGCACAGCTTTGTCGTTTATTACAAGCCGTGTAATAAGTTAGACATAATATCTGAGCACAAGATCTGCAGTGAAAATATGTTTAGAGAAAGGGGTGTTTGCTCCCTCTTCTATAAATATGTTTGACGGGTGTTTGCTTCCTTTTCTATAAATAAGTTTAGAGAAATGGGTGTTTGCTCCCTCTTCTATGAATTAGTTTAAAGGAACGGGTGTTTTTTGCCCTATTCCGTAAATGTTTAGAGAAACGGGTCCGAACGGGTGTTTGTTACCACTTCTATAAATAAGTTTAGAGGAAGGGGTGCTTTCTCCCTCCTCTAAAATAAGTACAAAGTTTTCGTAGTATCCGTTGATTGTTATTCAACGCTTAAAATAATTTACTTATTTTATGGAAGTAGGCGCTGGTAAATCACCACAATTGCCATCTTTTTACCAATTTATTCTACACAGTAGGAGTATATAAATAGTGACTATTTGTAGACACTCACCAACCGAATGCCTTTTCTGACGTTGGTATGGAGCTTAGTGCTTTAGTCGCCTTCTACGACACGTGCAGTCACCGTTTGATCAAATTCTTCAAACGACCCGGACACAACACGGGGAAAATAAGAAAAAGAAATAAAAGAAATAAATCAAGGATAATAAATTTAAATTGCTTTTGCAATAAATAAAATAACTATAATTGCCACCTCTCAATATTGGTCACCCTTTTCTTTGACTTTATTATTCTACCAGTCACCCTGGCTCTCTCTCTCACTCTCTCTCTCTCTCTCTCTATCTCTCTCTCTCTTTATTTCTCACAATCACTCTGGCTCTATAAGACACCTGTAATTAATCAACGACGTCGTCTTTAACAGTGGGCACACGAAGGCCTACCAGACACCGCATTGTATACCAGTTAATTTGTTACTAAAAGGCCTACATGTATAGTAGGCCTACTATACTAACCCGTAGGCCTACCATTAATGGGCTGTACTAAGTGCCTAGATTAGTTAACCTCGTTGGGCCCGTGAATCAGTATATAAGAGCCGTGATTGATCAAAGGAAATCATACTGTTTATTCGTCGAGCTTCTACAGAGGTAGGTAACTACACGTATATCTAGTCGCTATTTGCTTTTACTTGCAGTGCATGTTTATTCCTTTTGCCTAGTTATTTTTCAATTTGTGTGATTGAGGGGTGGTCAACTAGATAGGTTACTGTTAGCCTCTTTGACGGTCTTGTTTGTGCATGTCATTGCATATTTTGAGTGTATTGAAATAAACATAGTTCGCTCTCTCTCTCTAATGCTATTGTCTAGTTTAACGTCAGTTTCCTCACCAATAAGCATGTCAGTGACTGAGCGAGAACTGGATTTGAACCCTGCCTGCAATCTGACGACCTACCAATATGCTGCCAACCCAGTCTCTAATATTTTATTGATATAGATCTATTACAGGCTGGAGCCAGTCGATGTCGGTAAGATATTCGTATATGTACGGGGTTCAAATCCTGGGCTCTGCCGTCACTGACATTGCATTGCTTTCGAGTGAGGAAACTGACGTTAACATTAGCTTTACCAGCTTTTTTATTGACTGTTGCTTTACGTTTATTTAAATCTATTGTCATATTAACTCTCTCGGAGTAGAAACTTCACCTAGAATTTGGTAGCATTCGCTGATTTACAGTATAACTGTGTTTCTACATTGTTTACTCCTTATTATTACTATTATTGCTGTTATATTAATTACTATATTATAATTGATAATTATTATATAATACTAATATTAATTAACTGTTAATTTTGCTAAACTCCGTCTAAACGTTCCTCGCATAGCACCGCTGAATTCATTGTAGAATGTGGATTTATTCTCGTTTAAGGCATATTCGGAAATTAGGCCTAGGTTGATATCTCTATCAGTGATTAGGCCTAGGTTGATATCTCTATCAGTGATTAGGCCTAGGTTGATATCTCTATCAGTGATTAGGCCTAGGTTGATATCTCTATCAGTCATTAGGCTTATCAGGTGCTATGCAATCAGTTTCTATTCCTGTCATTTTATCAAATCTGTCGTCTCTCAGTGTTACGTCTTCTGATTATTTGTTTTATCAGTGATTACATGTATCTCTACCAATGATTAATTAACTTCTGATAAGCTCTGGCAGGCTGCAACTGGTATTTTCTATAGGAAGCCACGCTGGTAGCTGGTTGAATATCTGTCTAAATAATAGACCTTCTCGTGACTGTTATAAACTAGCAGGACTAACGGCTTTGCCTAATAGCTTAGCCTAACGGCTTTGTATCTGCTCTGAAACATTTACAATATATTGCCCGCCGTATATGCAGCCAGCACCTGTAAAAATGATTGTAAATTATTTATACACACAGAGCAGATCTTCATATACCTGTAGACTACATGTATACCAGGTTTCCTTCAGAAACTTCGGGGGTGCGGGGGTATATTTCCCGATACGATTGAAATTTTTCGACGGCTCTGTATACATATATGTTTACCCAAAACCAAGGGTGTTGCTTCTAGGAGAGGGTGGGAGAGAGAGAGAGATGTCTATTTCAGCATCAACACCAAATCACTGACAAATACAAATAGAAATTAACTTATTAATGAAATACAATAAAAAATTACGAGAAACACGGGAAACAGATTCCCAGAAAACATGTATAATATTATAGCAAACAGTCTGGGGGTGGGAGGGGGGCAAATATCCCCCGGATTGTGACGTCCCCCACTCGGGCGAGATTTCTAAAATATTTAAATACCTGCAGGCAGCAGGGTCCTTTACTGTAGAACTTCGTGCCTGGTGATTGAGCTTTCGATGCTTTAGTCAGTTCAAATAGATCGTTATATGTATTGCCATTTTTTCGTTGTATGTATCGCCACTGGCTAGAACCAGTGACGATGTCGGTAAGATATTCGACCGCGGATCAGTATGTGCGACGTTCGAATCCTAGGATCGCCTGTCACTGACATCACTTTCGAGTGAGGAAACTGACGTTAACCTTAGCCTTCAGCTTTTTTTATTGACTTTTGCTTTACGTTTATTCAAATTTAATGCCATATCAATTGTGTTTCTAAATATTCCACATTTAGAAACACAATTAGCATGCAGTTTATTCGAAGCAGTTTTATGTTACACTTTCGATTTATTGTCAGTTTTATGATCAGGCCAATTGCAAGATTTAAGGATTGCTATAAATATCTTTAGATAATTACAGGATGATCTAGCAGTAAATAGATTTTAGCTGAAATGTTAACAAAACTAAAAAGCCATGAAGTTTAACGTCTGTTTCGTATCAAAATGAATACTATCAGAGACGGTCCGACTGAGAGCTCCCAGGATTTGAACCCCGAACTTACTGATCCGCGGTCGAATATCTTACAGACATCGATTACGTCATGACAATGTTGTGTTATGTCGATGTCTAGATATATACAATGCAAAAAATAACTTTGTGTATTCAATAAATACATCTTTGTAAATGACAGTTAAATATCTGATGCAGATATTTAACTTCTGTTTGTTAGTTGGTTAAGTATATATGCATTCTTGTTAGTTAATTTTGTAGGCATATTAGTGTTTTATTAGTGTTTTTTAATTAATATTTTATTAATGTTTTGAATGAGTACTAAATAAGCTAGTAATTTGCTTTCTGACTCTGAACTGTAATGTTAAAAAGGTAAAAACAAAGTAAACACACATTATAGTGAAATGATCAATTTTGTTGATATCTATCACTTTTAAAACCACATGTTTAATCCAATAGGCAATTTAGACCATTTTCTGTTTAACCAGTCCAGTGAATGTCCGAGATTTTACTCTCAGATCAGCGCGACAGGGATTCGAACTCACGAGTATTCAAATCACCTTAGGATTTGTCATTTATAACTTCATGACGTTACCCCTACGCTATTTAGACATTCTATTATATTGTATTATGTTATGTTATGTTATGCTATGTTATGTTATTCAGAGATATTTTCTATAGTTCACCAGTCTGTGACGTAAATTCCAGTAAAAATGGCCGATAGCGCTGTAAGTATTCTTATTTCTTCTTTAATAATAATAATAATAATAATAATATAATATTTTCGTTTATTTCAAAACAGTCTGACAACCGCAGAGAGATAACACACAACATGACATAACACACGACATACACGATGTACATCATGTTGATATTGTTGTACGTCACAAATGTTTCATCATTCTGTAATTGTATGTCACAATATTTCATCCTGCATTTATTGTATGTCACAATATTTCATCCTAAGGATCTTAGGATCTTCTTCGTTCTCTTCAGGACGTGTTTTTTTTTCAAATCGTTTGGTGAGAATCGATTTGTAGTGACATGTGATGGGGGGACGTCCCTGACATCATCCTTGTATGAGGAAACGGACGCTAAACCTTTATTATTAGTATTATTATTATCCTGCAGGAATTCAAGAAAGTCGCCGATGGTGTACGTAACTTGGCTAAGACTCCCTCAGACGCCGAATTCGCTGAACTCTATAGCTACTTCAAGCAGGCGACCACTGGAGATATTAACATCTGTAAGTAGGCAAAACACTTTATATCTGTCCAGTGATAATTCTTGGTTGCTTATTGGAAGTTTGCATCATTTACTGAACAGTTTCTTGTATCATTTGAACCCGGAACCTCTTGGTCGATTTGGCACAGCGCCTAGTCTTTAGTTAAACTGATTTTGCGACTAGAAATGTTTGCAATAGACCTGCAGTTTACACCTTGCCTATATTACATAACACGGCAAAAAGTTAGGTTTAACGTCAGTTTCCTACCTCGACTTTAGTGACGGAACTCGCGTGGTATTTGAACCCTGCACCAGCTCATCCGCGTTCAAACAACTTGCTAACCTGCTACCGACTGAACCAAAACAAAACCAAAAATAAACATCTTTATCAAAATTAATTAAAAACGTATAATAACATCAGTTTCCTCACTCGAAAGCGATGTCAGTGACGGGCGAGCCCAGAATTTGAACCCCGCACATACTGATCCGCGGTCGAGTATCTTACCGACGTCGCCACTGGCCTCAGCCTATATCATATTTTCCTTTTTCAGAAGGATCATTGGACTTAACTTCATTATACTGGTTCAGAAAGTCGCTAAGACTTGTTGCACCAGTCTAATTTAATAGTGATTTACATTCTCTGATGAATTTTGATTGACTAGTTTATTTATTAATCATCTCTTTCCGCCATAGGTCTAAATTTTGACCCGCTTGCCTTGGATCATGGACTTGCACTGTTTTGATCTCACTTTCTCTTGTGGTCTCTGTGTACTCAGTCGTCATCGTGTGAGGCTTTGGCGCCTGTTTGTGTAGAATCTGCAAGAGACGTCCCTGACATTGCCTTATGGCGAGGAACCGGACGTTAAATTCTTATTGATTGATTAATTAATTGCAGTTAAATTTAAACATATTTTTGCTATTTTGAATCAGCCCGTCCTGGTATAACAGATCCCAAAGGTCAGGCCAAGTTTGACGCGTGGAACAGCCGAAAAGGTAGGAAACGTTTTACACAATATTTTAAAAGTTATAGTGTACTATAAATTTTGGCTGGAGCCAGTGGCGATAGCGGTAAGGTACTCGACCGCGGATCAGTATGTGCGGAGTTCAAATTCTGGGCTCGCCCGTCACTGACATCGCTTTCGAGTGAGGAACCTGACGTTAACCTTAGCTTTAGCTTTTGTTCTTTTACTACTGTAAGCTACCTTTCTTTAACATTTTCTTTACGCACGAGTTTTGAGAAATATGGTCATTTTACAGCAGGAAATCGCAAGTGTATTGTAAAATCTGATTAACGACGATATATGTTCATAATGGGGAATGTCAATGCTAAGAGATATCGACTAATTAGCTACATTGTAGTTATTAATTACTATGATGAAGTCAAAGCTTAGTTTTAAGGGATCATATCTGTAGTAGTGTCATTGTCGGTGACTGCTCTTTGAGGCTACTTTAATAAAGTATAACAATTGCCCGGTGATTTTCATCTATTGCCACTATAACCTCTGCCGTGTTTGAGGAAATTGATTGAATGAATAAGTTATTGATTGGTATTCCGATAACTGATTGATTGATCGAATGATTGAGTTATTGATTGTATATTCCAGTGACTGGTTAATTTATTTTAAAATTTGAGTTATTTATCGGATATAGAACTGGCTGATAAATAACATATTCTGTGTATCATTAATAAGTATTTTATAATTTTATATCAACGCAGGCTTGAGCAAGGAAGACTCTGCCAAGAAGTATATCGAACTCGGCAATGCAGCCATTGGCAAGTACGGCCAGAAATAGAACAACAAGAACGGCAAAAACTATGTTAAGTTCAGACTGACGATTCAAAAATGAGTACGAAAAGTACTGTAGTATTGTATTTAGACTCACTAGTCCTGAACGTTTCACTAAAGAATTTGAGTTTTGAACCGTAGGACTGAAATGGTTTTCATTTAAACGAATATAGACTTGTGTCGTTACGATAAGTGCTTTGTGAATGAATTTGTTTTGAGATGTGGTTTTGTTTTGACAAAATAGCAATAAATGCTTTAAAATAAAAGTAGTTCATCTTTAATCGCTTAAATTACTGATAATTTAAAATTAATTAATAATTTTAATTGCCGACATGTAAGGGACAAGGAACGCTGCATATTAAAAATTCTAATGTTAACGTCAATTTCCTCACTCGAAAGCGATGTCAGTGACGGGAGAACCCAGGATTTGAAACCCGCACATACTGATCCGCGGTCGAATATCTTACTGACATTGCCACTGGCTCCAACCGCTTTGTATATTGTTTAACTGCATGTTCATTCTATGTTACTAGAATGAACATTCTAGTAACATAGAATGAACATGCAGTTAAACACAATATACAATGTAGTTGGCGAATAATTTAATACCTTGATATCCTATTCTCTAACTTTCAACTTAAAATCTAAGTGGAATTTTTAAATTGAGTTGAAGTAAATTTTGGCGAATATCTGAACTCATGAATTATATGAACAGACAGAAAGACGAGTATTTAGTCTGGTTATTTCAAAATCACAGCCTAAATGTAAAAAATAGACTTTCAAACAATATGGAGAATAGAGTCTACTTTATTCGTTCTTATAAAATTACAACATACATGTAGACTACTCTACGCTTTGAAAATATTAAGACACATTTTACTGGACTAGGTTTGGACACTTAGGATCGACAAATCTCTTTTACCTCTTTTAATGCAACCTTTTAATTTGTTCATCGTGTCAGAATAAACAGCAAATGCAACATACTTAATTAGAAACTAATCAAATAATCAGGAAGAGAGTTACCACAAAAGAGCCTGAGCTCTGTGAGGTGATACAGTCAGTAGCAGTTACTAAGAATAACATATGCGTTTAGTAATTGTCTTCTACGCTAAAGAATACTGTAGAACCATTGCAACCCACGACAGACAGAGGTGCGAAGCAGATGAAACTGGCAAAATACCAGGCTCGGTCTTAGAGATTACTTTGTAATGTCTCTGAAAGAGACACCTGACAGGTTTAGTAAATGCTCAACAAAATGGAAAACTGTGACGATCACTTGTGAATGGGAAGAACTAGGCCTGATGGAAAAGACTTCGCGGGAACCTTGCAATCGTCTCGTCGACATATAATTAATTTTCTATAATTAATCCTATCTTTGCTGTCGATAGCGCCAATTGAGAACAAGCGCAGATACATGACTAACATTCCAGAGATCCTGCATAGAATGTACAGTTGTTGTTGACTGATTTAAGTTTTGAACCCAGGAGACTTGCCTCGGAAGCGAAAACTCTCACCGCTATGCCGTATTCCTCCCAGTTTGGCAGTATTGAGAGTTAGAGGTGTTTATGATGAAAGAATTCCTTACCCAGACCTTCGTAAAGACCCTCAAAAAGTTACAAACTACGATTCAAAACTATAAATGGCAAAACACTTTTTCAGATAAAGTATATAAAAAATACTTAATTAATTGATTATTATTATTATCTCATTATATCATAATAGAGCATAGAATACAGTGGTACGGTATATCATAGTAGAGCATAGAATACAGCTGTATGGTATATGATCGTATAGCATAGAATACAGTGGTACGGTATATCATAGTAGAGCATAGAATACAGCTGTATGGTATATGATCGTAGAGCAGAGAATACAGCGGTACGGTATATCATAGTAGAGCATAGCATACAGCTGTATGGTATATGATCGTAGAGCAGAGAATACAGCGGTACGGTATATCATAGTAGAGCAGAGAATACAGCTGTATGGTATATCATAGTAGAGCAGAGAATGCAGCGGTACGGTATATCGTAGTAGAGCATAGAATACAGCTGTATGGTATATCATAGTAGAGCAGAGAATACAGCGGTACGGTATACATACATGCATGCACATACATGCATGTATGTATGCGTGTGTGTGTATGTATGTATGTATGCATGCATGCATGTATGTGTGTACGTATGTATGTATGTATGTATGTATGTATGAATGTATGTATGTATTCATGCATGCATGTATGTGTGTACGTATGTATGTATGTATATATGTATGTATGAATGTATGTATGTATGAGTATAAAATTATGTAAAAGCTCTCAGATTACCCCGGCAAGCGTTAATGTGATCATAAATACTCCGCTGAAGTGAAAGAAGTTTTTATTGACCAAAGTTCACCGGTGGAGAAAGCTATGCCACGCTGTTTTAATTATCACAGTGCTGGAGCTGGTATTTCAAGTGTGGGGCAGGCTAGAAGAGGGGGTAGGGGTAAGCTATCGGCTAATAAAGGTTCGGGTTGCTGAGGAAGTTTGGTAGAGTAACTTCGTTAGTATGGTAAACTTCGTTAATTTGGCGAAAACTTGTAAGCATAGGTATAAGTAACTAAAAATAATTACGTCGTCATGGACTACGCTATTTCGTTGTTAAATATTTAACAACGTGAATTTAACAAAAACATGTATATAGCAACAACAAGTATATTTAACAACAAGTGTTTGTGTGCGTGCGTGTGTGTGTGTATGTGTGTGTGTGTGTATAGTGTATATTGATCCTGTCTGTTTAAGTCGAATAAAGAAGTGAATATAATGAAATGTGCGAATGCTCCATTAGCTAATATTATGCTTTCCTCACACAATCCTTGTGGGGGGGGGGGGGGGCGTGAAGATTTATACGACCCTCCCCTTGGGACGCCTTTCATGGCAACAAACGATCATCAGGGTCCCCTGGGTCGCCTTGAGTTGACCTTAGAGACTATGGTCGTGTCGTAATGACTCATTTAGGATAATTTTGTGTTTGGTTTCAATTAGCGATGATATGTGTGCTAGATGGCATAGCCCAACTTTAGATAACCTCAATACCGGGCTTGGTCTTAGAGATTACTTTGTAAAGTCCATGAAGAGACACCTGACCAGTTCTGAAAATTAATATGTGAATTAAAAATATTAGTATTAATTATTAAACATTAATTATAATTATAAATATTAATACTTTATTAATTTATTTTGCTCATTCTTATTTGCCTTCTTGAAGGTATATCAGCCTTATTAATTCTAACACTAATTAAACGCATTATGGAACCATGTTGATATCCATAACCGTTAATACAACATGTTTAAACCGTTAGGCAACTGAGTCCATCACTTGTGTAACCAGTCCAGTGAATGTCTGAGGTTTTACTCTCAGATCAGCGCGGCTGGGATTCGAACCCACGAGAGTTCAATTCATTCACCTCAGGATCTGTCATTTAAAACTTCATGACTTTAACGATCGAGACATTCAATTCTATTGAGACATTCCTTACACAATCAATCAATACCATAAATCAATCAATAAATGCAATCAGTCAATCAATGCGATCAATATTCGATGCATTCAAAGTAATGACAATTACGCCAACATTACCAATATAGGCTTTAGCCTCTAACATCATTGTTGGAATATCGAAAAAAAACTGTTAGGATGGATGGAGGTAGAAACGGAAAAGCCAAGTCACCGATATAGCAGTCGATCTAGATGGAGCATTACCGGCTAATCTGAAGTGAAGTGAGAGGAAATTAAAGTGAAGTGGTTCCACATCTTCAGCAAATCAGCCAACCATTTGAATTCACTTATTCACTCACTCACTCACTCACTCACTCACTCACTCACTCACTCACTCACTCACTCACTCACTCACTCACTCACTCACTCAAAATTGAATCCTTATATGTATACTGCACATCATGCAGCTGGTAAAAAGCTGGTAATGCTAAGGTTAACGTCAGTTTCCTCATTCGAAAGAGATGTCAGTGACGGTCGAGCCCAGGAGAGCCCAGAATTTGAACCCCGCACATACCGATCCGAGATCGAGTGTCTTACCGACTTCGCCACTGGCTCCAGCCAGTGATAGCATGTTTTGCTTGTTTTTCATTTCTGTTTTTTCTTATCTGTTTTAGTCGACTCTTAAGAACTCATACAGTTTCAGATTCATTCTTAATCCCAGACTCTCTTAATTTCCTAATTTCATCACAGCCGTGTTTATAAAATCTTCACAACGTATCTACGTCAGTTAGAAGGTCTTACAGCATCAAGACCTTGGGCTGGCTGCAACCCAACACCCTAGCCTAGCGGCAGCAGTCTCTAGCCTGCAGCCTGCAGGCCTAGCAGCCTGAGGAGCGTGCTAACTTACTGCCTGGCGTCGTATTGTCTTTGATACTAGTATGTCTTTAAAGCTGTAGCTTGATGGTCGATTAGATGGATATCAGTGGGTTAACTTACTTTAGCTTAATACTGGAAGTACTTTACTACTGACAGTAGCCTACTTTTTATATAATTTTATTACTTTTTAGATAATGTTGTTACTTGAAATGCATAGAAAATTTTTAACAGTTTTAAGTTTCCCACCGACAGCTTGTGAGTTTAGCTTACACAATCTTCTGTAATACACGCTTGGTGAATTTAAAAGTACCAAATGAAAATTTTATGTAACTGTATTGAATCCGTAATATAATTATATGATCTCTCTCTCTCTCTCTCTCATTCTCTTAGTGCACTGCCTACTGGCAGATCCATGGTATATAACGCCTCCACTCGTCTCTGTCTTCCGCTTTCCTCTTTATGTCCACATATGAGTGGGTCTTTAAATCATCTAACATCGTAATCTCGGCCTGCCTCTGCCTCTATTACTTTATTTCCTTTCATTCTGCCTTCTATGACATCTTTTAATATAACTATACTTTATTCAATCAATAACTCCATGCCCGATTCATTCAAGATAAGTTAAATTAAATAACTGCGAAATGTAGATTTTCTATGCACATATTTGTGCGGACTACTGCATTACCGATGCTGGTTCTAACACTGGATTTGTCTTGCATAAAGATGGACAAGGTGCTAATGGATCTACAATAAGATTTGTTACTTGGGTACCTCATTGTATTTCAACAGGCAAGACTGGTTTATAAATATGGGGACGAAATAACTGAAAGCAATTTAACTCAAGTTTTCACGACTGGATTAATGTTTGTAACTAATAGAGATTTTAAATGAGTCTAAATAGCTGTATGGTTGTAAATGACACGTAATTATGATAAATTGGTGGATTAAATAATAACGATTGGATTAATGCTATGATGCCCTATTGATCATCAATCATTGGATTGGATTTGACTCATCAACAAGAGAAACTAGAAGACAATGACCTCCGCACCTTTCTACCTCCTTCATATCCTCTCTCTTCTACTGATAAAAGGTAATAATTATAAAAATAAGTTTACTTTAAATATAATAATAATTATAGTAATAATAATAATGTTAAATCATAACATAACATTGGTTATAATACATGTATGCTAAACATATGCATGTATACTGTATAGTAAAATATATCACCAGTGCTGTGTCCCGGGTTGTTGAAGAATAGACTAACCATGGACTACACGTGTCGTAGAAGGCGACTAAAGCTCTAAGATCAAAACAAACGGCAGAGAGGGCATTCGGTTGATGAGCGCCGGAGATTCAGAAATTGTTAAACTATTCTAATCCTGGCACTAGTTAAACTGGGAATCATAGGAAGATGATGATGATATAGTAAAATATATCTGTCAATTATGCTCTTCAATAATATGGTATTATTGCTGTGTCTATTTATTTATTGTTATGCCAAGTGGCAGGTCCAGAGTATGCATTTCATTAATAGCACTTTATTGATTAACGAGTTAATGCATTCACAAAAGGTCACGCTGTACCGAAACCTTAATATAGCCCAATGCTTTTGAAAATATGACTTCTGAAGTTCTTTCCATTTGCCTTCCTGAGATCTTGCTCACACGACTCTTACGACACTTGTAGCTTGCGGTTGGTCTGTTCTTCAGTGTCCATTACACAACTCGTTGACAGTACAACAGCTGTTGTACTGCTATTTAACTTAATTTAATGAATCGAATTTAAATAATGTTTTGTAAATCATATTGGGTGGACAGGATAGTTTTCTCAGGGAATGACGCCCCTGCCCAGCAAATGTTAGTCGAAGCTGAGGAAAGCGTAAGGGGCCCACCTCGTCGTAAGCAGAATCCCTAAAGAATATGGTATATTAAAAGGAATGTTATAGACTCTTTAAAGATCCACTGGTATGTGGATGTGAAGAGGAAAATGGAAGGTAGAGAATAGTGGAGGCGTTATATACCATGGACCTGCCAGTAGGCAGTGCAATAAGAGAGAGAGAGAAATCATATTGAAGAAGACTTGAAAAATAAGAAAAATAGCAATCTGCCATTGATTTATGCCGGTGGCGCAAGTTTACTGCTATGAATGGCAACAATTTCTGCAATTTTTACTCTGTTCTTATGGAAATGTTTCTATTTTGCACTAATTCTCATTACTTTAGAAAGAATGACTAACGGTATTTTTAATTTTTCTATATTTGGTTAGCACTTTTATACTTCAAATAGAAAATTATATAACTGAAAAAATTAAGCAAAAACAATTAATTAACTTCAGTTGTTATCAAATTTAGCAAGTGAGAAATAGCAGTTGGTGATGCAGTGAGTTACGTGGTAATGCAGCGTTAACAACCTCTCGGTGTTTTTAAATTTTAGTTGCACTGGGAAAGGAAATATCAGAGCCAATTAATGCTGCACTGGCTCGGTGCATGGCCTATAAGAAAATTAACTAAAACTTCACAGGGAAATTCTGTTGAATCATGCGCCACACACAGTTACATTCTTACAGTCATGTCATGCTAGAACTTAGAATAGCATGTCAGAGTCATAACATGCTAGAACTTAGAATACCATGTCCGAGTCATAACGTACTCATCTCTCTCTTTCTCTCTATCTCTATCTCTCTCTCTCTCTCTCTCTCTCTCTCTCTCTCTCTCTCTCTGTCTGTCGTTAATGTGTTCGACCGAAGATCAGTAGGTGCGGGGTTCAAATCATGGGCTCGCCCGTCACTGGCATCGCTTTCATTTGAGGAAACTGACGTTAAAATTAGCTTTTTACTACCTTTAGCTTTTCTGTCTCGCTTTCTCTATCTCTCTCTCTCTCTCTTTCTCTCTCTCTCTCTCTCTCTTTCTATCTATCTATCTAGTGTTCTCTTAAGTGGCAGGTCTAAGGTACATATTCATACCTAGAGACAGCTTTACACTCGACATGGAGAACTCGATAATCATCAAGTTAATCCCTTCATAAACGCATTAACTTGTCATCATTACCTAATGTAGTCTATCGATTGGGAAAAATATGGCTTCTGGGGTGGTTTCCCGTGTTATGTGTGGAACATTGAAGAATAGATCTATCGCTTTCTGCACTTGTCGTAAGAAGCGACTAAGCAATACCTGAGTAAGACAACGGGAAACTATCTCAAAAGCGATATAACATAATCTTAATGTGTTAAGAAATGCAATGCAAGCATGCTTTCTGCATGTTTGCATTGCAAAAAAAAGTAAAGGTAAACACGCATTACAGTGAAGTGATCAACTATGTAGATATCTATCTCTTTTAATACCACATGTTTAAAGCGTCAGGCAACTAAGTCCATTTTCCGTGCAACCAGTCCAGTGAATGTCCGAGATTTTACTCTCAGATCACCGCGCCTGGGATTCGAACCCGCGAGAGTTCAATTCACTTCAGGATCTGACACTTATAACTTCATGACGTTACCCCTACGCTATTGAGACATTCTAATCCCTAACGAATCGTTTGTGGTGGTTATTACATGTACCTGCGGCACTGGGTAGAGGCTGCATTAGCAGGTGAATATGGAATGTGAGTTTTAGTTGAATCTTCAATGGTTTTTAAGCCGCCATTCTGTTTAGAAGAGTTAGGTGTTGATGAAGTAAACAGCGGTTAGGTGCAGGGCAATAAAGCAATTGATTAGCTGAATTAGATCAGTTGGCACATAATTAAAGCACTGGTGCCATGCTGTAGAGTTACTCTTTGCCTTACGTGAGGTTTACAGTTGATATAAATGACCTTACGCATCCGTATCATTAATCATAGCTTCGTAATAAGTAATGGGTAATACTTTGTAATACTGGGTAATTCTTGTATAATATTAGTGCTCTCTCTCTCGCTCTGTCTCTCGCTCTCTCTCGCTCTCTCTCTCTCTCTCGCTCTCTCGCTCTCTCTCGCTCTCTCTCTCTCTCTCTCTCTCTCTCTCTCTCTCTCTCTCTACACTCTGCACTGACTCATTTTCAGAATTGAACTATAAAATTTCATTAAGTAATATAATGGACGCTAATAGCAAAGTGATAAAACTGATGTCTAGCGCTGCATCCCATCAGTTTCTAATGTTATGTTTTAGATAATTAACGGTATTCTGTCTCATTGTATGCTGCTTTGCGTATATTTTGATTCATCATCTTCTTCCCTTGAATTCCAGTTTAACCAGGGTCAGGATACGAATAGACTGTCTCAAATCCTCCCTGTCCTTCATCATATTATCAGTAAATCCCTTATTGGAGTCTTTTCCATTCGTTAAAATTTTTGTAACAGTTTCTGGAGCCTAGGCGCTTCATGCTCTCTTAGGCGCTCCATATTCTCCATTTTTCTGAAGCCTAGGCGCTGTCTATTTTGATTTAGTTACGAATAAATGATCTCTGATAGCAATGTTTGAGCTGGTTAATTATCTCTCAACAAGTGTTATATTCGTGAGTTACAGCAACTTACTTGCTATTAATCTTTCTCACGGCTCTACAGGCTGTACACTGCATTCCTATTGAGTCTGTTAATTTAATATAAGCTTTACAACAACAATTTATTAACAACAATTAGAGTGTGATTGTCGTCATTGACAACATCAAGCACCATGGAACAATCGCATCGCCGACGAGCATTTCTTTTCCACACTTCTTCTCTTCTTAAGAAACTACATTTGCTTCCAGTCTCCGAACAAATAAAATTCTAGATAGCTTCCTTGACCTTCAAAAGTTTAAATTGTGGTAAACTATCCTATCTATCTGATCTTTTTATCAATCTATCTCGTAGTCTTCGTTCCTCTAGTAAAACCTTCTCACCGTACCGGACGTTAAATCTACAATTGACAAATGCTGTTTCATGCTTTCTGCTCCGACAATATGGATCTCTCTGCCATCAGATCTTCGTTCTTGTAATTGCATTGGTACTTTCCATTGACAAACTAAAAACCCGTCTCTTTTGACCCGCTTGTCTTGGATCATGGACTTGCATTGTTTTGATCTCGCTTTCTCTTGTGGTCTCTTTGTACTCAGTCGTCATCGTGTGGTGCTTTGGCGCCTGTTTGTGTAGAATCTGCAAGAGACGTCCCTGACATTGTATTATGGCGAGGAACCGGACGTTAAATTTTTACTGATTGATTGATTGATTGACTGCATGAAAAAAACTAATATCAACGTCGGTTTCCTCACTCGAAAGTCAAATGTCAGCCGGCGGCACTGTTGGTTCAAGTAAAATGCTCAGTCCGTCACTGATGTGCTCTCGGGAGTAGAAACTGACGTTAAACTAAGACTAGAGGATTATTGTTAATATTTAAATGACCGCTATGTCACAGGTGGCGCTACTGAGCAGCAGAGGCTGATCGAGGCACCTGTCAATCAAACAGTGGTTGAAGGTCAGAGGGCTGTGCTTAGGTGTAGAGTGGCTGACCGCAGGGGTCTGCTACAGTGGACGAAAGATGGGTTTGCTCTGGGTGAGTACCAATCAATCAATTAATTAATCAGTCAATCAGTCAATAAATAAATCAATCAATCAATCAATCGATTAATCAATTAATCGATTAATCAATCAATCAATTGATCAATCAATTAATCAGTCAATCAATCAATAAATCAATTAATAAATCAGTCAATTAATCAGTCAGTCAATCAATCAGTCCATCAATTAATCAATTAATCAGTCAGTCAATCAATCAATCGATTAATCAATTAATCTATTATTTAATCAATCAATCAATCAATAGATTGGTTAATCTAACAGTCTGTTAATAATCTAATCAATCAATCAATCTATCAAATTAATCAATTTATTATATTAATCAATTTATTTACCAAACAGCCAGTCAATAAATTTATAACTAATTGTTATATATATATATATATATATATCTATATATATATATATATATATATATATATATATTGATATTATTAAAATAATATTACTATTGCACATTATGATTATGATTATTTTTATTATTATTAATATTTCTTACGACTTCAGGATGACGTCAGGCGTGCGTCATATGTTTTATGTTAGAAAGCTCGTTACTGTTTCCAGGTCCTCATGTTTACTGCCTTCATCTGAGGTTATGATGTATTCAACCAGTGCTCGTATAGACGCTTTAATATTTCCAACTAATACTCCAGCTGCTGTATCTTAGATATCTGAATTAGCTTCTCTCTCTCTCTCTCTCTCTCTCTCTCTCACTCTCTCTCTCTCTCTTTCTCTCTCTCGCCGTGCCTCATTCTCTGTCTCTGTTTCTGTCTCTCTATGTTTCTGTCTATCTCTCACTTTCTTTCTCTCTTTCTGTATCATGAGGAGTATTGATATGTACTTAGACCAACCACTTTCCAGAATACTCAAGAGAGAGAGAGAGAGAGAAAGAAAGAGAGAGATAGAGAGATAGAGAGAGAGAGAGAGAGAGAGAGAGAGAGAGAGAGAGAGAGATAGAGAGAGAGAGAAAGAGAGAGGTAAACAAGTATTATAAAGATACATTTCATGGTTTCCAGGCTTGCAGTGAAAGCAGATACTGTCGGTGGAGGGGGGGGGGGCAGGTGCGTGAAATTATGGGGGTGGGTGGAAATAAAGTTTCTATTACTTTCGATATAAAAATAAACAGGTTCCTGCCAGAGCCTCTCTCTCTCTTTACTGTCTCTCTTTCTGTCTGTCTATGTCTCTCTCTATCTGTCTATCTGCCTGTCTGTCTGTCTCGCTCTTTCTTTGTCTGTCTCTCTTTCACTGTCTGTCTTTCTCCTTGTCTGTGTCTCTGTAACTCTCTCTCTCTCTCTGTCTCTCTGTCTATCTGTCCGTATATCTGTCTGTATCTGTCTCTGTCTCTGTCTGTCTGTCTGTCTCTCTCTCTCTGTGTCTGTCTGTCTGTCTGTCTGTCTGTCTGTATCTGTCTCTGTCTCTCTCTCTCTCTCTCTCTCTCTCTCTCTCTCTCTCTCTCTCTTTCTCATACTGTAGTAGGGCTTTTTTCACCTCTCATTGGTAGATAACGAAACACAGCATGTGGATAAATAATCTGATATCATCATGATTAAAGCTCATATCATCATTTATATCATTAAGATTTGGATTAATATCAGCAATCATGTGGTTATGATTTGGATTAATATCAGCAATCATGTGGTTATGATTTGGATTAATATCAGCAATCATGTGGTTATGATTTGTATTAATATCAGCAATCATGTGGTTATGATTTGGATTAATATCAGCAATCATGTGGTTATGATTTGGATTAATATCAGCAATCATGTGGTTATGATTTGGATTAATATCAGCAATCATGTGGTTATGATTTGGATTAATATCAGCAATCATGTGGTTATGATTTGGATTAATATCAGCAATCATGTGGTTATGATTTGGATTAATATCAGCAATCATGTGGTTATGATTTGGATTAATATCAGCAATCATGTGGTTATGATTTGTATTAGGATGATTGCGGTAAATCTGAATACTGTTCTATGGTTAGCACTGAAACATAAATCTGTGCGATCCAACGTAGAGCAGCATAGTTAGACGCAACATTCTCATTTCTGTCACATGCAAACTCTGTAAATGTCCCCTTTTAGTGCCCAACACTCAGAACCATATATCATTACCACAGAACTATAAGTTGTCTTTCATTTGTCTTGGTATTCTCTTATCACACTGCACTCCACTAATTATAATTATTATCAATTAAAATTTACTAAATATCATCGTCATCTTCTTCTTCCCTTTATTCCCAGTTTAACCAGTGTCGGGATATGAATAATTATCGGCATATTATATTCAATACCCCATCAAATACTATTATTCTAATTATAATAGTAAATAACTTACTATGATGCAGAGCAAAGTCTATTGTTAACTAGCGAGCCAGCAAACTGTAATATTATATTCCATATATTCGCTGGTTTACATTTAACTGCATGTTAACATTGGTTGGGGGAAGGGGGGGGGGGGGGAGGATGGTGAATGGCAGATAATGCTGTTTTGTTTATTTACATGTGCTGGTGGGAGAGCCCGTAGGTTAGAACTGTCAAACAATGACATTAGTGTATAGTAGTAGATGATTTACCGGGTGCCACAAAACATACCGTACCGCCTCAAAAACAATACCAGATCTTATCTGCCGGCTTTCTCTTATCTCTAACAGCGCTCTGAAATGAGATATTAAGTACGCCAAACATGTACATTTATATTCTACGCTAAATTTGATAGCATTCAGTGATTTTATCAAGTACGGTTTTGCTGTCTTTATTAAAAGACAGTTGAAAATTTTAACTTTGAGTTGTATACAAACTACCGTTCGAAACAAACTGGCCTCACGAACCCTGTACGTCGAGAATATTCAAATAATTAAATAAAATTAAATAGGTAATTTTAAAGAAATTCAAATTGAAAGGGAACTATTCAACAGGCTGGGGGATTTCGTTAAAGTGTTGGAGTCATTCGACTTTTTAGTTTAATTCAATATTAAAATTTACTTAAAGCGATTTTTGCGAAGTAAACATCACGTGAAGTTGTCTGGTAGTGATTTGTTAACATTTTTCTCGGAAAAAGAGGGATATTAATAGAATGAATGATTAGTATTTAATATATAAATTATAAAAATATCTCTTGGCATTCCGAGATAGATATATAGATAGCCATTTAATTTTCACGAACATCACAACGGCACTGTACGCTATGCATCGATGTCCAACAGTAACTCCATCGATGCGAATATTAACACCTTTATTTACCAGGAATATTACTTTTAAAATAAACTGCGAAGTGTGAACATCTAATTGAACAACCGACATGATATTACATTATCGCTCCAATCTTGTACATATTTTATATTTTCTGTTACTGTTGTCTCTGGGAGACTCAATGATTTTGAATTCAGCAAGCCTTGAATTAATTTAAATTAAATTAAATTAAATTAAATTAAGTTTAAATTAAATTAATGTAATTTAAATCAGTCACTTTTTGCTAAAACCTCAAGTTAGATTTTAGATTGTCCACATTTAACGGCAAATATACAATATTTTAAACGTTCTGAATCTGAAATATTTGACAATAATATCAACCGAAAACTGCGCTTTTGTATAAGAGGCTCTTAACGCAGATTTATGCGCTCAGGGCGTCTATGAAGTTAGTGGAAAATGTTCATGATACAGCTGTATTATGAACAGCTGTATTATGAACAGCTGTATTATGAACAGCTGTATTATGAACAATAATAGCTGGCACTGCAGCTGTAGCAGGAACAGCCTGTAGCTTGAACAGCTGTTGTAGCAGCAGCATCAGCTGTAGCAGGAGCATCTGTAACAACAGCTGCTGTTGCTGACTCATGATTTAATACTTGATCTTAACTCTACGGGATAATTCTAATCTACCTCTGATACTGTAACATGATCTACGCGCATTCCTTTCCCACTGAGACAGTGTGTGTGTGTGTGTTTATGGGTGTATGTGTGTGTATGTGTGTCTGGGTGTGTATGTGTGTGTGTGTGTGTGTATGTGTATGTGTGTGCGACTATTAAGATACATGGATTACACACATGTATATGAATGTTTATGTATATATATATATATATATATATATATATATATATATATATATATACAATATATATAGATATATATATATATATTGTATATATATATATATAATATATGTATAATATATATATATACATGTATATATATATTATATATATATAATATATGTATATATATATGTATATATTATATATATGTACATGTATTTAATTATTTATAGTATATAGTAATATGATATATAAATCTATGTTTCTGTCTGTGTCTATGTGCGTATATCTACATGTAAATGTATACAATTATATGATTATTGTAATGTTTAATGGTTACTAGAGTATATCATGCTAAGGCATTTCTATACTCTACAACAGTTACGGAAAAACAAACAACATACAATAAAATGCACACAGTAAAAATCACTACAATATCAAATAACTATCATATGTAACGTAGCTTAAATATCGCTATCTGGGACATTTATCAGTGAGCAGAATTTAAATGGAATGATCTAGCAAAAAGATGTGTCTTAAGACTCTTTTTAAGGCTATCTGGTTTATCAGAATGTCGATGTACCTTATTGGATTTTAATTTTTTTATATATGATATATATATATCTTAACATTGATGCATCTGATAGTTATAATATATGAAGTACATCTGTCTGTGTGTGTGTATGTGTACGTATGTTTGTATAACCACTTGTATGTATGCTTCACCTCACCACATGTGCCTGGCCTCCTATCCCATGCTATAGGGTTACATGATACGTCTTGACTTGAATTGATTCTGATGGTTTCCTACTAAACAGGACCTGCCATAGGACTCCACGTGTTTATATACAGGCCATAATATAACGAGCCATCGATCCTATATTAGTATATTAGTATATTTATTTATTTAGTATTGTTATAATAGTATATAATTATTTTGGTTGTTAACGTTGCTAAACGAAACGTTTTTGTGTATGAGAATTAGTGGGTTAATCAACGGTGTGCTCAGTAGGGGTGATGGAATTGAGACGATGTAGAGAGAGAGAGATATAGTGAGAGACAGAGAGACAGAGAGAGAGAGAGAGAGAGAGAGAGAGAGAGAGAGAGAGAGAAAGAGATAGAGAGAGAGACAGAAAGAGAGAGAGAGAGAGAAAGAGAGAGACAGAGAGAGAGAGAGAGAAAGAGAGAGAGAGAGAGAGAGAGAGATGGAGAGATGCATAACAACATCCATACAGACGCTCCGTGTTAAATTCCTCATAATTGTTGTGTCTTGTTGATTATTTTTGTTTAAGAGTTAAAATGCTACATGTGATAGCTTGTGTCATAGTATCATCAGCTAATATGAATTAAGATGATATAGACACGCCTAGCGGCCTATGTCGCAGTAGATGTAATGCTTTAAATGGTTTATGTCAATTCACATGTAAGATTAATTACCGCTGCTTACTGACATTGACAGCTTTCTCAAATACGAGTTATATATTGAACAGGGTAATGATGTGCAGTAAATGGCGTGAATTTGAAAAGCTTTGCCGGTCTGTTAAAAGTTTCACTGTTGATTATGTAAAAGTGTTATTGCCGTGTGACAGACTGATGCGAAAATCTCTTTATATTTCAGTAAGAAATGCGCCGTAAGCTCTAAGATCCGGTTAGTTAGTTGATGTGGTTTGATTAGGGTTTGGTTATTGTCAAATTGAAAAAAGCTAATAAGATTAATGTCAGTTCTCTCACTCGAAAGCGATGTCAGTGGCGGGCGAGCCCTGGATTTGAACCCCGGACCTACTGATCCGCGGTCGAGTATCTTACCGATTTAGTCACTGCCTCCAGCCATATCCTAACTATCTTAATCGTAAGGGTTATATGGATTAGATTTAGACAGGTTGGGTTTGATTAGAGTTTGGTTTGTGTAAAGGTTATAGCGCAGTAGGGTTAAGATAGCTAGGGTATGGTTATAGTTTGATTCGTGTATGGAATATAGGGGTAGGGTTAAGATAGCTAGGGTTTGAATTAGAGTTTGGTTATTGTAAGGGTTATGGCGCAGTAGGGTTAAGATAGGTAAGAATTGGTTATAATTTGGTTAGTGTAAGTGTTAATGCAGTAGGGTTGAGACTGTTGGTTATAGTTTGGTAGTTGTGAAGGTTATCTATTGTAGTTAAAGTTTTGTTAGTATTGTGGCTTTCTATGCATCTATATAGGATTTCGCTATGAATTTAATGCAGTTAGGGTAACTTAAGTTATTGTTTGGTTTAGTTAGGGTTTGGTTTAAATATGATGGAACTATGGTAGAGTTTCATTGAACGTGATTGAAGTATGGTAGATACCCGTGTTGTGTCCGGGTTGTTGAAGAATAGACCAACCGTGAACTGTGTGTGTCGTAATAGGCGACAAGGCACTAAGATCCAAACCAGTGTAATTAAGCCAGAGCAAAACGGTTTTCGAGCCCTTAGGTTCCATAAATTGCAACAAAATTTTCAAAGTCCCGAACCTTGCTGAATTTGGAATCAAGGGAAGATGATGAAGATGATGATGATGGTTGAATTATGTTAGAATTTTATTGGGTGTGGTTGAATTATGGTTCAAATTTAAAGTTTTGGACTTTGATCAGAGAGAAATTTAGCTTGAGATGCGCTTAAATAAAAAATTATAAATATGAACTTTAACTTGTATTACGCTAAGATGCTGAATGATGATAACCGTTTAAATGAAATGTGAGAAAAGCTGTCGATATAAGTGCGTGCACTCTACATAAGTGCGCGGCGTATTAGTGTAAGTACGTGCGTAGTGTAACTACTCGATGTAATAAGTACTCTCATGTTATTAATTCTCAACGGATCGCCGGATGACTGTTGACCTATGTGACCTCTGTGTTATGGGACACACCGGATGTGGAATTAGAGAACATCTGCGCTGAACGTGTGAAAATGTTTGTAAGAATAGCAAGATGTTGTTGTTGCTCGCACATGAGGTCACCCCTGATGCTGCTTGTCTAAGTGGATAACACGAAGGTCCTACAGTGTTGGAACCTCACGTAGACTGAGCTCGTTATTGTCATGGACGGCGACGGTTTACATAGGATTTGATTGATCTATTTAACTACAGGTTTTGATTGATAGATTTATCTACAAGATTTGATTGATCGATTTATCTATAGGATTTGATTGATTTATCTACAGAATTTTATTGATAGATTGACATGCAGGATATGGCTGATTGGTTGATATACGGTATCTGATTGATTGATTTATATACGTCATGGTTTAATTGATTGATTGGCAGTATTTGGCTGATTGATATACATTGGTTGATTGATTGCAGGATTTTATTGATTGATTGATTAATATATATCATGGTTCAATTGATTGATTGCAGGATTTTATTGATTGATTGATCTAGGGTATCTGACTGATTTATTTATCTACCTCGTGGTTTAATTGATTGATTGCAGGGTTTGATTAATTGATTGATCTACTGTATCTGATTGATTGATTAATATACCTCATGGTTTAATTGATTGATTTACGGTATCTGATTGATTGATTAAATACCTCATGGTTTAATTGATTGATGCAGGGTTTGACCGGCAGATCCCTGGGTTTCCCCGCTACAGGGTGACCGGGGCGGAGACCCAGGGGGTGCACGACCTCGTCATCGACTCGGCCCGCCTCGAGGACGACGCCGTGTATCAGTGTCAGGTGGGCCCAGCCCCCGGGCAGCCCGCCCTAGTGGGCCTCGCTCATCTCTCGCTTATCAGTGAGTCACGATTAATCGGTTCATAGGCTAATATTAGCCATTTAGTCCTTAAGTATCAACCCACGCTTCGCCATAGCAGTAATTGTAATTTTCTATAATTTTCTTTATCTTTGGAGTTTGGACTGATTTTGTGGATTTTGGAATCTGCACCGTTTTGGACCTTTTTTTTTTTTTTTTCTTGGATTTGTCTCAATAGGGTCGATGCTGCCATGGACGACAGTAGCACTCTAATTGGTTGATATTATTTGCTAAATTCAACTTAATGCTTTGCTATACTAATCAATGAAATTTAAGTCACACATCTGTTTTATCAATGGATAGATTTTATTTAAAGATTTTATGAGAAAATGCGGTTTAGAGACGGTCTATTCATATCCCGACCCTGGCTAAACTGCTATTCAATGGAAGAAGATGATAATGTCGATCAGCATATTATAAAGATTAGGCTAATTGACGGGCTATTATAATATGCCACTTGAATTCATATTAGCGATTTCAACGGCCATTTTTTATTTTAATTGTAACCCAAATCAAATTATATTTATAATTTAGAAGTTCTTAATAATTAAATAATTATTATAGTTGCCACTAAATACATTTTATGCTAAAAAGAATGTATAAATACATGTATGTATATGCGGGGTTCAAATCCTGGGCTCGCCCGTCACTAACATCGCTTTCGAGTGAGGAAACTGACGTTAACATTAGCTTTACCAGCTTTAGAAACAATCCATTCCTGTATAAATCTACCCTCTGTTTGTAATATATAATATTATAATATAAAATATTATAATAGTTTATAATAATAAAATAATAGTTAAATAATAATAAAATAATAGTTTATAATAATAAAATAATATTATAATAGTTTATAATAATAAAATAATAGTTAAATAATAATAAAATAATAGTTTATAATAATAAAATAATATTATAATAGTTTATAATAATAAAATAATAGTTAAATAATAATAAAATAATAGTTTATAATAATAAAATAATATTATAATAGTTTATAATAAAAAATAATAGTTAAATAATAATAAAATAATAGTTTATAATAATAAAATAATATCATAATAGTTTATAATATAAAATATTAATATATAACGTTATAATACTACTCATCGAGATCGTTTATGGGCGGAGCTTATTTTTCAGTTCCACCGAAGCCGGCAGAGATCGAGGGCTATCGTAACGGGTCTCAGGTGCGAGTGGCCCACTCCCAGGCCTCCCTAGCCCTCGTCTGTCGGGCCCTAGATGGCAAGCCCGCCCCGACATTCCGATGGTTTAGAAACGGGCAGGAAATCACGTTAGAGATGACGTCAGAGGGCGTGGTTTCCATAGAGACGTCGACGATGACGTCACTGGTGGGCGGGGGCAAGTTGGTGAGTGGGCGGAGTCAGCTGACTATCAGACCACGTGAAGTGGATAACGAGGCATTGTACAGATGTGAGGCGAGGAATGAGGCGATGAGCGAGCCAACAGCCACGACCGTGCAGCTCAGCGTGCAGCGTAAGTAGTCGATCAATCGATCAATCTGTCATCTGTTCGTCAATCAACCTATCAGTCAGTCAGTAAATAAATCATTCAATTTAGTAAATCATATTAAAGTAAATATATTATATATATACTTATATTATATATTATATATATATAATATACTATATATATATATATATATATATATATATATATATATATATATATATATATATATAAACAAATTTCTGTTATTTGGCAGACCCCCCGGGGGCCCCAGAGATCGAGGGGTACAGCAGCGGTCAGGTGGTGAGGACGGGGGACACGATGAGGCTGATTTGTGTGTCACGGGGGGGCAACCCCCTCGCCCAGGTCTACTGGTTTAAGAACGGCGCTGAGCTTGATTTCTCCTATGTGAGCGGAAATGGAAGGTAGGGGAGGTTTAATGAGTGATTTATATCTTTAAACGTCTTAAGTTTATAGATAAGTTTAAGTTTTCATCGCTACAGTCTAGAGTCAGTGGCGATGTCGGTAAGATACTCGACCACCGATCAGTATGTGCGGGGTTCAAATCTTGGGCTCGCCCGTCACTGACATCGCTTTCGAGTGAGGAAACTGACGTTAACCCTTAGCTTTACCGGCTTTTAAGTAAGCATTAGCCATCATCATCATCATCTTCCCTTTAATCCCAGTTTAACTAGGATCGGGATACGAATTGACCTCCAGTCCTCTTTGTCCCACACCATATCTTCACCCTATAATATCCTCTATTTGTTCTATAAAATATTGTAACAGTGTCTTGAGCCTAAAAGTAATTAGTAATGATTTATTTTATTGTGAGATCCCGCAACGAGCTCATATTCACAGTTCAGCCCAGTGACAACGGCGCAGTGTACAGGTGTGACGCCTCCAATCAAGTGTCGGTGGCGCCTCTGTCGACACAAGTTGTACTAAACGTGCACTGTATGTACTTGTTATCAATCAATCAATCAATCTATCGATCGATCAATCAATCAATCAATTCATCAATCAATCAATCAATCAAGTGTCGGTGGCGCCTCTGTCGACACAGGTTGTACTAAACGTGCACTGTATGTACACGTTATTAATCAATCAATCAATCAATCAATTCATCAATCATCAATCAATCAAGTGTCGGTGGCGCCTCTGTCGACACAGGTTGTACTAAACGTGCACTGTATGTACACGTTATTAATCAATCAATCAATCAATCAATTCATCAATCAATCAATCAAGTGTCGGTGGCGCCTCTGTCGACACAAGTTGCGCTAAACGTGCACTGTATGTATACGTTATCAATCAATCAATCAATCGATCAATATATCAATCAACTTGTGTATTTTGTAAATAAAACGCAATTTCACTAATTGATTTACCGTACTTTATTATTGAATTAATAATTGATTGATTCGATTGAATATCTCAATTAAAAATTTTGCCCCTGCCTATTTTGTATGCACTAGTTCACCTATTATCGTTTTTATCTCATTTTTCTCTAATTTCTCCTAGTTCACATTTAGTTTGTGTTTCTTCCTGTTGCATTTGTTTGGTTGTGTGTATTATATGTGAACCCTACGAATGACCCTCTTTAGTGTTCTTATTAAATTGAATTTAATTTAATTTAATAAATGACTGACTGATTGAATGGCTCAATGATCGATTGATTGATCGATAGTTCAAGGAAATGATTTTTATAAATGAAACAGATTTATTGATTTTAAACAAGTTAAACTATTTTTTGTTTTCTGACGAAAAATAGTAATTCTCACTCAATCTGAAGTAGTGCTGATTGATTGATTGATTAATTGATACATTGAGTGATCGATTGATTAATTAGTTATTTTGATTCATTGGCTGACCGATCAACTGACTGGCTGACTCATTGACTGATTAATAAATAAATAAATTAATTGATTGGTTGACTGATTGATTAATTAATTTATTAATTGAGTGAGTGATCGATTAATTAGTTAATTTGCTTGATTAGCTGACTGATCAACTGGCTGACTAATTGATTAATTAATTAATTGATTGATTGAACAGTCGCACCTGAGAAGGTGACAATATCAGGTAATCTGAACGCTAAGGCTGGTGACAGCGTGTTGCTGACCTGTGAGTCCTCCATCAGTAACCCCCCCGCCACCCTGGCCTGGTTGACTCGGGCCCGCCATGTGTCAGGCGGCAAGAGCTCTACCAAACCTTCCAGCCAGGTACGTGGGTACCCTCCTACCATCTAGTTATTAATTATTGAATTATTTAATTCATAATTATTGAATTAAATAATTATGAAATTAATATTAACGTCAGTTTCCTCACTCGAAAATCCATCAATTAACTATTAAATAATTTATTAATAATAATAATAATTTATATCAGCGATGAATTAATTAATACCATCATCATCATTTGCCGTTGAAAAAGCCATCAGTTAACTATTATATAACTATTAAAGTGATTGATTGATTGATTAATTGATTGATTTATTGGCTGATTGATTGATTGATTGACTGTAGGGAGGGTACATAACGACCTCTGAGCTTAGAGTGACTCTGACAGAGAAGGATGATGAAGTGATTGATTGATTACTTGATTTATTTATTTATTGATTGATTGATTGATTGCTGATTGATTTATAGATTAATTGCTTGATTGATTGATTTATTGGTTGATTGATTGACTGTAGGGAGGGTACATAACTACCTCTGAGCTGAGAGTGACTCAGACAGAGAAGGATGATGAAGTGATTGATTGATTGATTGATTGATTGATTGATTAATCGATTGATCGATTTATTGATTGATTTATTGATTGATTGATTGACTGTAGGGAGGGTACATAACTACCTCTGAGCTTAGAGTGACTCTGACAGAGAAGGATGATGAAGTGATGTACCAGTGTCACGGGACCAGTGAGGCCTTGGGTAGAACAGTGGTAGATACAGCCGTGCTTAGAGTTATGTGTTAGTACATCTCTCTCTCTCTCTCTCTCTCTGTCTCTCTACCGCCGTGCTTAGAGTTTTGTGTTAGTACATATCTCTCTCTCTCTCTCTCTCTCTCTGTCTCTCTCTCTCTCTCTTTCTCTGTCTCTCTACCGCCTTGCTTACAGTTATGTGTTAGTACATCTCTCTCTCTCTCTCTTCCTCTCTCTCTTAGTGCACTGCGTACTGGCAGATCCATTTCATGTAATGCTTCTACTCTTCTCAGTTTTTAAACTTTCCTCTTCATGTCCACCTATGAGTGGTGGGTCTTTAAATCATCTAACATACCTAATCTCGGCCTGCCCTGCCACTTTTTCCTTCCTTTCTGCCTTCTATGACCTCTTTTAATTGACTTTCACCTTTTAGAATGTGTCCTATCCATCTCTTCTTCCTATTTCTTAATACATTTATCAACTGCCTATCTGTACCAACTCTCTCCAGAACTTCCTCATTTGTAACTTTTTGTACCTAGTTAATATTTTCAAATCTTTTCCACATCCTCTTTTCCAACGCTTCCAGCTTCTTGATCATTGATTTGCCATTGATCTATTGATTGATACTTATAGTGTAGACACTGATCTCTTGATTCCTGATCATTGATCTGCCATTGATCTATTGATTGACTAAATCGTTCGATCGACTCAACGATACGTTGAGTTACTCTTAATTCTGTCACATGATGGACCTATTCATAGAATTATTACTATTATTAATTAGAATTATTATATTATACTAGAATTAATTATAATTATTATTATTTTTCTAATGCCCTGGGCTGTAAAGCGCCGTGAGCTAAAAAATGAGATAAAAAAGGCTTTATTTAATTAAAAGTTAAAAACGAAGCATTAGAATTATTATTATTATTATTAATAATTAGTATTGATTGAATTATTGATTGATTTCTAGACCCACCTGAGAGGCCCACTATCTCGGGGTACCTGCCCGGTCAGACCTTATACTCAGGGGCCGTGCTGAGTGTAACCTGTATATCTGTGGGGGGCAACCCCCCTGCCACTTTGTCCTGGTGGAAGGGTGAGTACGACTTTACAGACGTTTAATTCAGGGTCGAGAATCACAGTGGGTTCTAAATGTGCTAATTGATTGATTGTTAAATTGTTTATACTGTAGATTGATTGATGGATTATTAACTGTTTGATTGAGCAAATGGATGATTTACTGACTGACTGACTATGCTTTATTTATCGTGGTGGAAATTTGAGTAGGATTTTACCTTTGATTTTATGTTGTTTTTGTTGTTTCACAGATAACTAGAGAGAGGTAGACCACAATTGACGTGTGATGGGGTAATTAAGAAGTAATTGAAAAATAGGGGATTGACTGATGATATGGTGTGGGTCAGGGAGGACTGGAGAAAGTCTATTCGTATCCCGACCCTGGTTAAACTGGGATTTAAGGGATGATGATGATGTTGTTTCTAAGATAAACATTATAACAAGATTACCTTGCCATTGTTACGATAAATTTGCACCGTTTGGTTTTATGCTTGTCCGAGGACAATCAGGAGGATTGCTTGATTGATTGATTGATCGTTTGATTGATTGAACGACTGTTTGATCGATAGATAGATTAATCGATTTATTGATAGATAGATTGATTGATTGATTAGGATCAGAAGAGCTCGTATCGATCAGTCGTATAACGGGTAACCTAGTATCAGCTGAACTCTCTATCTTACTCAAATCTGAGGACAATCAGTAGGAATACTTGATATGCTTGATTGATTGATTGCTTGATCAGGAACAGAAGAGCTCTTATCGATCAGTCGTATAACGGGTAACCTAGTATCAGCTGAACTCTCTATCTTACTCAAACCTGAGGACAATCAGGAAGAGTACCGCTGTACCGCTACCAACCCTGCCACTCCCACTCCTCTTGAGAGCAGAGTTAGACTCTCCGTCAGCTGTAAGTGATTCACTTGTTCTCGTCAAGCTCTGAACCGTCACTCGCTGCTACCAGTAATTGAGCTACCGGCTGGAAAGGTTATATATCTCACCGACATCGCCACAGACTGAAGCCAGTGGCGATGTCGGAAAGATATTCGACCGCGGATCAGTATGTGCGGGATTTAAATCTTGGGCTCGCCCGTCACTGACATCGCTTTCGAGTGAGGAAACTGACTAAAAATTGGCTTTTTCAGTTTTATTGATGAAACAATTGATGAAGATTAGCTTTACCAGCTTTTAAGAGTTTTCCAAAGATGAAATTTGAGGGTACTTTTGATCTAATTTTATTTTTGGTTTTGGTTTGAATCACTCAATGGAGATAGAGAGCGGCGTGGATCACCCAGAAAAATTCATAAATCTAAGATAGCATTAAGTTAACGTCTGTTTCCAGACCGCTAGATGTCGGTTTGGCACGGTCAGATTGGGTTTCGAAACTGCTGCTCCCCTTACCATACAGATAAGCCGACTATACAATTTACGACCACCTGTATTCAGGTTGAAGTCTTCTCTCAGTTGTAAGCAATAGCTCTTGCTGTTTTATTTTTACTTAAATTTTATTCAATTTTATTTAGTGTTATTATATTTATATTTACTTAAATTAGACGTATATATTTATAGTGACATCACAGAAAAGTTTTGCTTTAACGTAAATAATTGTTATTAACTCTACATTAAATCCGTCTAACGTAAATTCTATTTTGTTTTATCATTTTTAACATTTTCATCAAAACAAATCGATTGATTGACTAGCAGCTTGATTGATTGATTGACCTATTTGATTTAGTTCCACCTAAATCACTGACAATTACTGTCAGCCCTGATGTGGTGCGAGTGTCGCAGCCCGTTAATATCACCTGCAGAAGTTCCTCCTCTAACCCTGCCTCCAAGCTATCCTGGTGGAAGGTGCGTCTCGTTCTGTTTGTTAATGTAGTTTTCTACTCGCTACTAAAACGGGTGTTTATTCAATCATACTTTTAAATCTGTCTACTCGCTACTAAAACGGGTGTTTATTCAATCATACTTTTAAATCTGTCTACTCGCTACTAAAACGGGTGTTTATTCAATCATACTTTTAAATCTGTCTACTCGCTACTAAAACGGGTGTTTATTCAATCATACTTTTAAATCTGTCTACCCGCTACTAAAACGGGCGTTTATTGAATCATATTTTTAAATCTCTCCTGTTACTATTTGTCCAATAATTGCCTAGATTGAATTTCGAAACATAACAATCATCTACAAGTTTTAACTAATGTTTTCTTATTAATTAAAAAAATACTACAACAGATAAGCTTATGGATTTCAAATAGAAACGATATCATAACGAGTAAAATAGATAATTATTAAAACAAGGTATTAGTGTTGCTTATAGTTTCAGTAGTTATAGCGGTTTCAGTTATGTCTTAATTATTATCATCATCCTACCAGAGTCGGGATACGAATAGACTTTCTCAAATCAGCTCTGTTGTAATTATTATAATTACATACATTAATTAGGCCTAATTGTGAGCAGGATGGAGATGAGATAACCGGACAGGGCGGAGTCACATTGGGGGCGGAGTTTGGCGGCATGATGACAGAGAGTTGGATAGAAGTCACACCCACTGTGGCAGATCATGGGCAGATCTATGCTTGTAGGGCGACCAATGAGATCATGGAACACGCTGTCAGCGATGCCGTCACTTTAAATGTTCTTTGTGAGTGAAGTTGTGGTGTTTTATTTGTCTCTCTTTCACTCTACATTTTGATCTGTTTTATTTGTTTGTTTCGTAGCTAATAACATGTAATACAAACAAATCTACTTAACTAGCAAAGTAAATAAATGAACAAGAAGAAAAAGTTTACCACGAAAGAGCTTAAGGTTTGTGAGGTCTGTAGCAGCTGTTAACGAACTCTTTAAAGCGATTTGCCAAATGGCAGGACCAAGGTACTTAATTTACTATCGATATACAGAACTGCATCGATCAAAACATCAGAATATCTTCGTAAAGATTCCTCCTGTAATAAACCATGCTGCAGCCTTTATCCTTTGAAAATTTGATTTCTGTGACCTTTTTGTTACCATCTAGGCTGCCTCTGATCCTTCTTAGTCGTCTCTTACAATACGCGCAGTTTAAACATGATCTTTTATTAAGTGGCCCGGACACGACGAGACCCGGCTAAGCTTATATTAAAATAATTCTGTTCATTCAGGTCTATATAAATAATTATATTTATATAGATCAGCAACGTTTAATAATAATAATAATGATAATAATAATAATAATAATAATAATAATAACTTATTAGTTTTACTTATTACTTTTACATTTTTATTATTTTATATAGATTATATAAATCAAAAACATAAGTATTGATTATTATTTTTATTAAATTTGTAAGTTTTACGAACCGGCTTAGCAGTTACTATAGTGATGATAAATCGCAAATAAATCCTGTTACTCGCCGCCAGATATCACTTCTCTGTTAATGCTAATTCACAGATAAATCTTAATATTCGCCAGATGAAGCAACTCTGTATTACTGTACTGATGTTGTTTCACAGATAAACCCTATTTCTCGCCCAGTGTCGTCACCGTAGTCAACGTTGTCGAGTCAGAAACTGCTGTACTCTCTGCTGTTGCTATTGGCAACCCTTCTCTTATAAACTACACATGGTACCGCGGCGACCAGCCAATAGGAGTGGCCGCCACGCTTAGGAGGCGGCGTGACGTTGTGTCGAGGTTTTTGCAGGACGGGGCAACGCTTACAGTGACGTCAGTGGTTAGAGAAGACGCGGGAAAGTACGAAGTGCTAGCGCAGAACAGTGAGGGCAGCGTCAGACTGGTGATAGAGTTGAACGTGCTGTGTGAGTATAGAATAGCATTGCATAGTGTAGCATAGCATAGCATAACATAACATAACATAACGTAACATAACATAGCATAACACAACATAACAACAATTAGAGTGCTACAGTCATCAATGACAGCATCGAGTACTATTGAGACAAAATCAAGCCGGCTAACAAAAGGAAGGTTCAAAAATTCCAAAATCCAGAAATGCCGTCCAAAGTAAAGGGAATTAAAATTAAGGGAGTACGATCAGTGGTAAAACTGGGAGTTGAGAGCTAAAAGTAAACACGCATTACATTGAAATGATCAACCATGTTGATATCTATCACTTTTAACATCACATGTTTAAACCATTAGGCAATTTAGACCATTTTCAGCACAACCAATCCAGTGAATGTCCGAGATTTTACTCTCAGATCAGCGCGGCTGGGATTCGAACCCACGAGGGTTCAGTTCACCTCGGGATCTGTCATTTAAAACTTCATGACGTTACCGCTACGCTATTGAGACCTGCTATTGAGACAATCGTTTGATGAGGAAATGGACGTTAAACCTTAACCTTTATTATTAATATTATTATTTCTTATTCACTTTATGTTCATTTTAACTTGACTTATTTCTAAGTCGTTTTGTGTACACTTTAACCTGACTTATTCTTATTGTAGACCCATTATTATAGACCCATTACTGTACCCGTTATTGTATACATTATAGTACCCATTATTGTACCCATTACTGAACCTATTACTGTACCCATTATTGTAGACCCAGCTAAGATCACATCTCTGGAGACGAGTGTAACGGTTAATATGGGAGAAAAGGTTTCGCTAGAGTGCGCTGTCAGTGCCAATCCCTCCACTCTCCCCTCACTCATCACGTGGTCTCGTGTTGGGGACGTCCTAGACACTGCTCGAGCGTCCATTGATCTCGACCTGGCTCAGGGGGTGTCTAGGCTGGTGATAGCTGAGGCGATGAAGTCAGATAGCGGACAGTTCATCTGCACGGCTGATAATGGTGTGGGGCAGCCATCAGTGCGCATGGTTGAGCTGATCGTGAAATGTGGGTGTTTTGTGATATTTTAAATCTTCTTCTTCCTCCCTTTAATCCCAGTTTGACTAGATTTCAGTTTTTCTCAGTTTTTGGTGTTACTCACATTCGCAGACGAACGTCTACGTCTTGGATAGATGTGGTCTTAGATAGAAAGAAAGATAGAAAGAGAGAGAGGGAGAGATAGATACTATATGCCTTGGATCTACCACATGGTAGCACACTGAGAGAAATGCAGATAGATAGAGAGAGAAACAGAGAGAGAGAGAGAGAGAGATAGATACTATATGTGTGCTACCATGGACCTGCCACATGGTAGCACACTGAGAGAAATGCAGATAGATAGAGAAACAGAGAGAGAGAGAAAGAGATAGATACTATATGCCATGGATCTGCCACATGGTAGCACACTGAGAGAAATGCAGATAGATAGAGAGAAACAGAGAGAGAGAGAGAGATACTCTATGTAATGGACGTGCCACGTGGCAGCGCGCTGAGAGATCGTCAGTAATTGATTGATTGATTGATTACTTTGTTTAGACGCACCGGAAGTGGACAAGTCCCCGGTGTTTAGCAAGGCAGCAGCAGATAAGGGCAGCATAGCTGTGCTCAGGTGCAGAGCTGAGGCCGTGCCGTCTGCAGAGTTCCAGTGGTTTAAGGTTTATGCTGCTTCTGAGACTTTATTAAGAGCGTTCTTGTCATTGTACTAACTGATATTTATTTTGTATTGATACTAGTTAATAGTTTTTCTATTACTGATGATGCGGTGTAACACAGAAAGGAATGATGAAGGTCTATTCGTATCCCGACTAAACTGGAATTCAAGGGAAGATGATGATGGTGAAATTTAGTATGATATATATATATATATATATATATATATATATATATATATATATATATATATATACATGCATTATATATATATATATATATATATATATATATATATATATATATATCACGTTAGGACTCAGTAGAACTGCTGAGCACGGACTCGACACGCTCTATCGAAGCCACGAGGACCCTGGAGTCAGGGATCAGTTACGAGACTGAGCTCCGGATCTTCAACACGACGACGGATGACTACGGGAGGTACCAGTGTGTGGCCAGGAACGAGCGTGGAGAGGATAGCTTCCTTATCACATTGGATGGAACAAGTGAGTTGTCTTGCTTGTTGTCTATGTTGTTTATTGTCTATGTTGCTTGTTGTCTATGTTGTTTGTTGTCTATGTTGTTCGTTGTCTCTTTTGTTTGCTGTCACGATTGTTGTCTCTGTTGTTTATATTCCATGTTGTTTGATTCATTTGTTGTTTGCTTTCTATGTTGTTTGATTTCTATATTGTTTGCTGTTTATGTTGCTTGTTTTCTATGTTGCTTGTTGTCTCTGTTGTTTGTTTCCTATGGTGTCTGTTTTCTATGTTATTTTCTATTTTATTTTTTATCTATGTTGTTTGAGGTTCCCGTTGTTTGTCATTTGTTGTCTCCATTATTTGTTGTTCCTGTTGTTTGTTGTTTATTGTCTATGTTGTTTACTTCGTATATCTTGTTTATTACTTGGTCTAATTGATTGTCTTATTGATGGCTAGATGGATATTGGTTGATTAATCAATCAATTGATATTAATTGATTAATATTAATTGATTGATTGATTGATACTTCAGGTAAGCCGGACAGTCCTTATGATTTGACCTTTCTGAACTCGACGCACAACAGCATCACGTTGTCATGGGAACCAGGATTTGACGGTGGCGCCCCCGTGCACTACCAGGTTCACTACAGAGAGGTGGGGGGAGGGGGACTGAAACATGAGGACGTCTCCCCCCCCTCAGCCACCAAATACACCATCAGAGGTGGGCCGAGTCTAGCTGAGTAGTACAATACTATACAGCGCAATACGCTAGAGTACAATACGATACAGAAGAATACAATTCAGTACAATACAGTACAATACAGTACAATACAGTACAATACAGTACAATACAGTACAATACAGTACAATACAGTACAATACGATACAGTACAGTACAATACAATACGATATTATGCAAATGCAAGAAAAACAAACAGTACAATACAATACACTATAATAATAATAATAATAATAATAATAATAATAACGAACAACAATAACGAACGATACCAAATATCAGACAATACAATGCGATATGGTAACAGTTGTTATTGTTGTTGTTGCTGTTACATGTTGTTGTTGTTGTTGTTGTAGGACTGAACTCAGGCACTGAGTACGAGGTGATGGTAACAGCGATCAACAGGCTCGGCTCCAGCGTCTACACTGAGTCTGCTCTCAGAGCCAAGACCAGGAGTATGTCAGAGCTTGTTCACAATCCCTCGTTACATACGCACGTGTTTACAGAGATGTCTCTAAGTTGATAGTATTGGTAGATGCGATTTTCTGATGTTTAAGCTGTGCGTTATCTCCGATTTATCGTATTAAGTCTCACTCCTAGTTAAATAGTTAAATAGATAGATGGCTACATTGATTGATTAAGCGATTGATTGAATAATTTATTTATTTATTTACTGGCCAATCAATTCTCAAATTTATTTTTTGATTAAATAGATATTGGCTGATTAAAAATGATAGATTTTTGATTGACTGAATGATTAATTACTGTTTGGCCGATTAACTGAATGAATGATTGATTTTTTGATTGACAGTCAATATATGAGAGGACGTATCTCTGGTTATCATATTGACTGTGTGTAATGTTAATTGATTGATTGATTGATTAAATGATTGATTAATTGATTGATTGATCGATTGATTGATTGACAGTTTATGTAGGTGAGGACGTATCGCTGCTTATCATTCTGACTGTGTGTATTGTTTATTGATTGATTGATTAATTGATTGATTGCTTGATTGATTGATTGACAGTCTATGTAGGAGAGGACGTATCACTGGTTATCATTCTGACTGTGTGTATTGTTGGCGGTGTGCTTCTCGCTCTAAATGTTCTGCTGATTCTATTCTTCATCAGACGCAGGAGAAAGAAGTTCTCTCACGGTAACAGAGAGAGAGAGAGAGAGAGAGAGAGAGAGAGAGAGAGAGATAAATTTGCTTTGATAATTTCATTTTATTTCAATTTGCTTTTTATATTACATCTGCACTGACTGGAGTCAGTGGCGATGTCGGTAAGATATTCGACCGCGAATAAGTATGTGCAGGGTTTAAATCCGGGTCTCGCCAGTCACTGACATCGCTTTCGAGTGAGGAAACTGACGATAATATTAGCCTTAGCCTTGTTTCATTAAACACGTCTACATGGAAAATAGCTAGCGTGGCCATTAGTGTAGAAAAACTGTAGATATTAGTGTAGTATATATTTTGTTTTTGATAGAAAATGTAAACCCGATGTAATCGTCAGTTTCATCTCTAAAAAGCGGTATAAGTGACGGGCGAGCCCAGGATTTGAACCCGCAGTTGCTTATCCGCGGTCGAGTATCTTACCGACATTGGCTCCAGTGGCGATGCTAATACTGTAATACTGTAGATACTGCCATACATTTTATGCAATTATTTTGTTGTCTTCTCTACTGAAGATTATATGAAGTCTTGTCTTTGTGTTCCGTTTAACTTTAAATAAAAAAACTTATTATAAGTAGTCTTATAGAATATGGATGTGTGAATTTTAGACTGTTGATTGATTGATTGTTTGATTTATTGATATGTGCGGCGAACATGATTGATATTTGACTGACTGATTGATTGACTGACTGACTGACCGATTGATTGATTGACTGACTGATTGACTGATAGACGGACTGACAAAGGATTGATTGATTGATTGATTGATCCAGATGACGATGGAAGCAGCAGTATCAGCCAGGCAAACACACTAGAGATGGTAAACTCACCGGGTGTTGGGGATGACTTTAAGAGTTACACGACCTACGACCAGCACAGCATTGATTACATCGATGACAAGATCGGCTTTGACGTATGATCACTTCTCTGCTTGTCTCTAATTTACCTCCCGTTCTCTCTACTACCACCATCATCGTCATCCCTCGAATTTCGCCTCGAATTTCGGTTTAATCGGGGTCGAGATTGAAAATTTTGTAGCGATTTCTTTGAATGTATTTATTTAAATTTAGCGAATGTAATATCTATTTTAAATTTAGCGAATGTAATATCTATTTTAAATTGCATTTTGTTACAAATATTTCTACTATATTACTAATTCTAATAAAATAAAATTTATTTATTTAGTTATATTATTAATAAATATTCTATCTTATGTTATAACTATTTTTATTTTCTCCGTGTTGTGTCCGGGTTGTTTGAAGAATTGACCAACCGGTGACTGCACGTGTCGTAGAAGGCGACTAAAGCACTAAGATCCAAATCAACGTCAGAAAGGGCATTCGGCTGGTGAACGCCTAGGCTCCAGAAATTGTTACAAAAATTTTAACGAATGGAAAATTCTCAAATATGGGATTGACTGATGATATGATTTAGGACAGAGAGAATTTGAGACAGTCTGTTGGTTTCCCGACCCTGGTTGAACTGAGATTCAAGGGAAGATGATGATGATGATATTTTAACTATTGTCTATTTGCAGAGACCTGATGACGTAAGATACGCCCCACCCCCTCACGTATACCCCGCCTACTCGCCTGACTACGCCCCGCCCCCCGCCTACCTGTCTGACCCCTCCTCCTCCACTCTAGGACGTGAGGGGAGCCTCTACCCCCCTGGGGAAAACGGGTACCGAGGTATGTAAATCTTCATTTTTCTAAGAATTATAATTCTTTATTAGCTTAACTTGAGTAGAGGCGTTATTTACCATGGACCTGCCAGTAGGCAGTGCACTAAGAGAGAGAGAAAGAGAGAGAAAGAGAGAGAGAATAGCTTAACTAAGTAGTAATTAAAGAAATGAGGAAGAATTGGATAAAATGGACACAACGGAAGAGCTTATGAGCAATAGGATAAGCTCTAGGATTAAATATATAATACAGCATATCCATATACATCTTTTATTAAATAATCATACCTTAGAGTAATATATTTGACTTACGCAGAAAGTGGACTAAACAGTTAATTTGGTATTATTAATAGTGCTAGATAGCATCATATTACTGCATTCGGCCAAGTATTAAGTCGGTTACTCTCGTGGTAATTTGAAACTTGAAGATCTCTCGTGTTTCACAAGTTTTAAATCTCTCAAAAATTCTGTCTCATTGATTGACAGGTCCGTACTCAGTTGGCTCGTTGCCAAGAAGACGAGAGGCCACGCCCACCGATGATGACGACATCTACGCAGATCAGCTGAGAAAGATGCAGCTCCAGGGACTAACAGTGCCGACCAATAGGGTGCGTTCTCACGTCTCTACTATCTCAATTCACAGCTTTAAAAATTTATTTAAACCAAATGCAAAGGTACCCCGTGTTGTGCTCGGTTGTGGTTGGACCACTGCAGAATATGGCAACCGCAAACAATCTGCTGCGCGTGAGAGGCGACTAAGGCAGGAGCTGACGATGGCAAGAGGGGACCCACCTCACCATGAAATATTAGCATTAATCCATCTATCTGAGAGAGGCAACGGGAAACCACCTCAGAAGCCATACCATTCCCAAGCAATACGCTACATATGGTATGGATAGGGCAGACACTTTGTGAAGGGATTAACTTTGTTGATCTAAGGAGTGCTCTTATGGAGCGAGGAGGTAGACTTTAAGTATGAATATTTACCTTGAACCTTCCACTTGGCAGTGCACTGAAGAAAGCTAAAAGCTGGTAAAGCTAGTCAGTTTCCTCATGTAAAAGATAAAGCTGATGTTAACGTCAGTTTCCTCACTCGAAAGCGATGTCAGTGACGAGCGAGACCGGGATTTGAACCCCTCACATACTGATCCGCGGTCGAATATCTTACCGACATCGCCACTGGCTCGAGAAGAGAGAGAGACTTGCCTTCTATATATCTTTTGATTTTTTCATTTTGATTTTACATTTATTTCAGGGACATGGGTCCTCCTCTCACATCCCATCTAACGGATATGGACCCCCCGGGTCCTATAGACCTCCGCCCCCGGGCCCCGCTCCACCCAGGGGCTACACCCCTAAGAATTTCAGCTCATTTTCTTCCACCCCAAATTCACTTGCCTACACAGGTTGGTCTTCAGAGACTCCATCTCTCGTTTGATCGAAATTTTAATTTTTTCATTTATACTTTATTTTATTTTAATTTAATTTGTTTTTATATTTAAGTTTCTTTCCTTCGTTCGTAGTCTTTGTATGACACAGAGATTGTGACTGTAGCTAAGTGTCTTTTTTCATTTTGCCTGACTGTTTTTGACGATGATGACGGTGATGATGATGATGATTATGATGATCATGATGATGACGATGATGATGCTGATGATGATGATGGTGGCGATAATGATGCTGATGTTGATTATTATTATTATGAAGATGATGATGATGATGATCATCATCATCTTGACGATGATGATGATGATGATGCTGCTGATGATGATGATGATGACGATGATGATGATGATCATGACGATGATGATGATGCTGCTGATGATGATGATGATTTCTCTATATTTTATAGCGGACAGAAGAAATAAATTATTGAGTTGTTGTTGCTGTTGTTAGATGTGAACGATACGAACAAGTCACGTGACCCAACGGCTCAGCCTCCTGAACTACGGGGTCATCTAGTATGAAGTCAACGGGATTGTATAGTAAACAATCTGTCAATCAATCAATCAATCAGTAAACCAATCTGTCAGTATATCAGTCAATTAGGCAGTTAACTGGTCGATCAGTCACTCACTAGTCAATCAATCAGTATGTGAGTCAGTCAATCAATAAATCAATCAACCAACCAATCAGTCAGTCAGTCAACTAGTCAATCAATCAATCAATCAGTCAAACCATCAGTCAGTCAATCAATCAGTTAGTCAGTCAACTAGTCAATCAATCAGTCAGTCAACTAATCAATCAAACAGTCAGTCAATCAGCCAATCAGTCAGTCAGTCTGTCAGTCAATCAACCAGGCAGTCAGTCAACCAATCAATCGAATAATGTCACATTTCAAACGTTGACTTAATCGGAAGGTGTTTATGTATATCATTGAAAAGCCAGCGTAGCTTTCCAACAACCACATTGGACGCGTCTCTACTGCTAGAACTCTGAACATAATCTAGCTCTTACACATCCGCTAAGATTGATATGTCGCATCTAAATTAGTCGCCTTTTTAAAAACACTTGCCGTTTTTTATTCGTTCATTTGTTCATGTATCCAGCAGGAGAAAGGCTGGGTTGAAGAGCTCGGCATGGCGTCACATTAGGTGATGACGTCATACATACACATGACGTCACATTAGGGGGAGGGGGATGAAAACAGCCGCTGATTGTGAAACTGTATTAGGATGAACAAGACATATTGCTGTGTATTGTAGCTAATGTTTTAATAATTTTGCTTAAATTTAGTTTTTGAAATAATTTTGTTTAAACAGAATAAGTTAAATAGAATATGAATAAACGAGCATAGCGTTCCTGTCCTAAACCAAACGTAAACTGCACATGTCCTAAGGGTCGACAATGTTGGCGTTGATGCTAGCAATGGAAAACCACTTCAGAAGCCATATTGAGAAAGTTTGTTAGATATGGACTACGCTAAGGTTTTGATAAATGCTCATCGCTTGTGATTGAACTAATTAATTAATTAATTCTATAATTAATTAATTAAGAGATGGGCACTACAGTAAACTGTTGGTAGGAATATGTGTCTTGAATGGTTCATTGCGTTCTACAACAGACTAAGTTTGCTCAGTATTTGTATTTATAAATATAATATTGATTGAGTAAATAAAAGGTGTTCGGAAAATAGCAGTAAAATTAAAAACCTTCACAGTAGAGTAACTTTACTATCTGAACTAAAGTATACAATGTCGCATTTATTTTCATTAAAACTTCTGTTGAATGTTGAACAACTTGAAGGAGAGTAATGCAGTGATTGAGAATAGCACCAAAGACATTCTGGGCTAATTTAGAGACGCACTAATTAAAGGATACATACAATACTGAGCTAATATAAAATCATATGCACTAATATAAAATCATATGCACTAATATAAAATCATATGCACTAATATAAAATCATATGCACTAATATAAATACATACGACTATGACCTAAGAACAGCAAGTGCACTGGTTTAGACACAGTCAAACGAATACCCTAATTTAAGGACTCTAAAATACTGAACTTATTAAAATCACACGCTACATTTCAAGGAGTGGATCGCAATATTCTGACCGTTCTCATAGCTCCCAATTCCCACTTTAACCACTGGATACACGAATAATTTAACACTGAACTACACGAATACAGTCGTTCCAGTATAATAACAAGTATTTATCCATAATCCTTAATTAACAAGCTAATGTTAACGTCCGTTTCATCACTCGAAAGCGATGTGATCAGGGTCGGGATAAGAATAGACTGTATCCACTCCTCTCTATCATATATCATATCATCAGTCAATCCCCTATTTTTCCACCCATTTTGGAAAATTTTGTGGTAATTTCTGGAGTCTAGGCGCTCACCAACCAAATGCCCTTTCTGACGTTGGCTTCGAACGTGGTGCTTTAGTCGCCTTCTACGACACGTGCAGTCACCAGGTTGATCTATTCTTTGAGCACCCCCGACACAACACGGGGAACAACATGTAAACAACAACTAATTCCATCATTACGCAATTATCAACTAGGGGCTGATAAATGCTAAGTAGACATTTGTCATTCTACAGTAAAGAAGGAAATGCAGAAACATATATAAAGAATTCTGTACATGTGCTACTACAGTCAAAGCCTCGTTCAGCTGCAGTTTACAATCAAATCTCGTCAGTGACAAGCAGTGGATTTGAACCCAGACCTCCTGATCAGCAGTAAGACAATGTACCGATAGGCTACAGACACAACCCACAAGTATTCATTTAATCAATCAATCAATCTTCGATCTATCGAATAAGCACATGATTATCTACATTGTAAATAGGATTTAAAAGAATTTCACTCGAAACACAACTTAAACGTCAAAATAAATTGAAAACACATTAGGTAAATAGATTACATCTACGTAATAAAAAAGATTGCAGCAGGATTTAACGTCAGTTTCATAGCAAAAAGGTTTCATTAGGTTTGGCTGGAGCCAGTTACGATGTCAGTAAGATATTCGACGGCGGATCAGTAGGTGCGGGGTTCAATTTCTTGGCTCACCCGTCACTGACATCGCTTTCGAGTGAGGAAACGGACGTTAACATTAGCTTTACCAGCTTGATCAGTGACGGCATGACCTCAGATGCACGAATCGCGCACCTGTGTGACACGAGGCGGGCGCTAAACCAATGAGCCACCGGCTCGAGCAGAATTTACTAAGACAATCGTAAAACTACAGAAAAGTAAAGCTAATGTTAACGTCATTTTCCTCACTCGAAAGCGATGTCAGTGACGGGCGAGTCCAGGATTTGAACCCCGAACATACTGATCCGCGGTCTAGTATCCTACCGACATCGCCACTGGCTCCAGCCAATGGCGATGAACCGAACGAGTTGAACACAATCAGGCATTACACAGAAAACTAGACTTAAAAATACAATACAATTAATTCAACGAGTAATTAAAGCGACAACAAGAGGCAAAATGTATTAATTCAGCATTAAAAGAATCACTTCAAGATGTAGACCCTCTTTTACAAAAATATCGTCTTCAGATTAACGGTCGAATGGTTGAACTGACGATCTAACTAACCCGTGGGTTCAAATCCAATCTAGGGCAGTCTCTGACCGTACATGTACGACATAGTAACAAACGTTAAAGTTATCTTTATATATCTATCACAATGCTATCTACATGTTAACACAGTTTTATATCTCTATCACAATGCTGTCTACATGTTAACATAGCTTTATAGCTATATCACAATGCTATCTACATGTTAACATAGTTTTATAGCTATATCACAATGCTATCTACATGTTAACACAGTTTTATAGCTATATCACAATGCTATCTACATGTTAACACAGTTTTATAGCTATATCACAATGCTATCTACATGTTAACAGTTTTATAGCTATATCACAATGCTATCTACATGTTAACACAGTTTTATAGCTATATCACAATGCTATCTACATGTTAACACAGTTTTATAGCTATATCACATGCTATCTACATGTTAACACAGTTTTATAGCTATATCACAATGCTATCTACATGTTAACACAGTTTTATAGCTATATCACAATGCTATCTACATGTTAACACAGTTTTATAGCTATATCACAATGCTATCTACATGTTAACACAGTTTTATATCTCTATCACAATGCTATCTACATGTTAACATAGCTTTATAGCTATATCACAATGCTGTCTACATGTTAACACAGTTTTATAGCTATATCACAATGCTATCTACATGTTAACACAGTTTTATAGCTATATCACAATGCTATCTACATGTTAACACAGTTTTATAGCTATCTCACAATGCTATCTACATGTTAACACAGTTTTATAGCTATATCACAATGCTATCTACATGTTAACACAGTTTTATAGCTATATCACAATGCTATCTACATGTTAACACAGTTTTATAGCTATATCACAATGCTATCTACATGTTAACACAGTTTTATAGCTATATCACAATGCTATCTACATGTTAACACAGTTTTATAGCTATATCACAATGCTATCTACATGTTAACACAGTTTTATAGCTATATCACAATGCTATCTACATGTTAACACAGTTTTATAGCTATATCACAATGCTATCTACATGTTAACACAGTTTTATAGCTATATCACAATGCTATCTACATGTTAACACAGTTTTATAGCTATATCACAATGCTATCTACATGTTAACACAGTTTTATAGCTATATCACAATGCTATCTACATGTTAACACAGTTTTATAGCTATATCACAATGCTATCTACATGTTAACACAGTTTTATAGCTATATCACAATGCTATCTACATGTTAACACAGTTTTATAGCTATATCACAATGCTATCTACATGTTAACACAGTTTTATAGCTATATCACAATGCTATCTACATGTTAACACAGTTTTATAGCTATATCACAATGCTATCTACATGTTAACACAGTTTTATAGCTATATCACAATGCTATCTACATGTTAACACCGTTTTATAGCTATATCACAATGCTATCTACATGTTAACACAGTTTTATAGCTATATCACAATGCTATCTACATGTTAACACAGTTTTATAGCTACATCACAGTGCTATTATAATGCTATCTACTACAGGTCGATTCATTGAATACAGTACAACGTAATACAGTCAAGGCGTGTCTAACGTCTCACTCAGAAGCAATAAAAATCATATTCATTACAAAACTCATTTTCAAAAATATTTCTATGCTAGACTCAAACAAGGCACGAAATTGAAGGAGTTTCTAGTAAATAAGAACACAGCTATATTGTACCGCACATCTTTATTATTATTATCTTTTATTATTTTTATCTTTTATTATTATTATCTTTTATTATTATTATCTTTTATTATTATTATCTTTTATTATTATTATCTTTTATTATTATTATCTCTCACTATTCTCTCAATTATCCCATCACTCGACTCAGACCTTCAAACCATTATAATAACCTTAGCTTTGAAAAAGACGTTCTCTGAAGTGGTTTCTCTTTGCCATCCTCAGTAGCTGTGATAACTCAGATCTATTCTCAACACTAAAGCACAAATAGCATAATAACAAAGTTGACATAAAAATATAAAAATTAAGTTGACGGGCGGAGAAATGCAAGTAACTGAAATTCAGACGAGTTACAAGTTGATCGGCGAATGTAACTGAAGAAAGTATAGAATTGAAAGGTGAGATTGCACTCTAAAATACATCGTATAATACACAGAAAAGCTCTAAAACCATTCACCGCTCATCGATCATTCATGTTGCTATCTAGCACCATCAAGCTGGTAAGCTAAGGTTAACGTCAGCTTCCTCACTCGAAAGCGATGTCAGTGACGGGCGAGCCCAGGATTTGAACCCCGCACCATCTGATCCGCGGTAGAGTATCTTACCGACTTCGCCACTGGCTTCAGGCAGTCATTAACATCTTTAATCTATTGTCGAATTATTGTTTCAGTTAACGTTAGAGATTTGCTCTCAGCCGGGAATCGAACCCACGAGAGTTGAGTTCACTCTCTCATCTCATCGCACACAACAATACACATAGTAAATACTGTACGTTTTCATAAATCATATATAATTAATCATCTAAATAAGTCAATTTAAAAACCAATGAACGGTTTAGATACTATACAAAAGTAATGTTTACAAAATGAAGAGCTAAAAGTAGAGTAAAAATAGATACAAACGTTAGAAAATTATTCCGTATTTTGACGTAAACTCTTACATTGCTGTATATTCAGCTTGAGACGTCCCTGACATTGCGTTCAGGTGAGGAATCGGACGTTAAATAATTAATTTACATAGTGCATTACCATCTAAATTCAGATTTACAGTAAATTAACGTATTAAACAGCAGTACAGACTACGTCAGTAATATAGCGATATATCACACTCTAGTTACACATAATATATAGCCTAAACAACTCTACAATAAGATTATATAGAAATCAGGTATTTTTTATATCTTATGACACAAATGAAATTAATGACTCTTTTAATGGCGATAATTAACCTACTCAAATAAAGGTGTCCATTACTAAATTAATGGTGTTTTTGCAGTCGTCATCATTCATATAATACTTACTTGGTAATTTCATTCATGATTTTTTACTTAAAACCCAATTCAGAAAAATGTGTTAAACACAAGTCACACATCTGTCTGAGTAAACATAGAATCGAGAAATAGTAACCTTCTTTAATAATTTAATGTAATAACTTAAAATTAAATTCAGTTTTATATTTTGTTAATTTCACCCCAAAAGTAAGCATTACTATATTTAGCTCTTTTTAACTCATCATCGACAAAAAGAATCAATAGATCTCTGCAGTTCCTACTCATCTAATCAAGTTTCACATCTATTGCTAATCTAAATGATTTCTTAGGCAAAATTACTACAAAAATGTTCCCAATCATTTCATAATTAATTCAAAATAAAGTCATAATTAGAAGAAAACTGCAGCGATTCATCAGATTTAGATTCCTCCCTATCAGGAAATTTATAATCAATCAGACTTCAATCATACTATGAAATAATAAATCAATCAATCAATCGATCAATTGATCAATCAATCAAGCATACTATGAAACAATACATAAATCAATCAATCGACCAATCAATCGATCAAACAATCAATCAATCAATCATACTATGAAATAATAAATAATTCAATCAATCGATCAATCAATCAAACAATCAATTAATCAAGCATACTGTGAAACAATAAATAAACCAATCAATCATTCAGTCTATCAAGTAATCAATCAATCAAGCATACTATGAAACAATACATAATTCAATCAACCATCCAGTCTATCAAACAATCAATCAATCAGATAAATGCAGGCAGCATTGGAGACAGTAGTCAGTAGATGTCATCATGGTTAGGCTGTTTGAATTCAAACCATCGACTCTGACTCATGATTCAGCATAAACGACTTCCCGTCAGCAATGGCTGATGGAGGCGTGGCTGATGGAGGCGTGGCTGAGGGAGGCTTGGCCAAGGGAGGCGTGGTTAATGGAGGCGTGGCCGTATTGATTGACGTGATAGCAGCCGCTGCTTTCAACATAAACATCAATCAATCACATAAAATAATCAACATAATTCTTATCTATATCTATCAAACGATCAGTCAAAATATTAAACTCTCCAATACGAAGTTCTACTGTAAGCATCAACAAGTCTCACTTTAATCATCAAATAATAAACAAAAAATCAATAAACGAGTCATTCAATCAGTATAAAATCAATAAATTTAAAGTCATTGACAGACTGTACTTCCATAACTAGCAATAAATTTATTAAGGGATACACCAATGTGTATATCAATCCCGGGTTTGGGCACCAATTTCGTGGGCTCTAGTGTTCATTATATTATTATAATCTTACAAATATTCACCCCGGTCTCGAATAGCTCTCTGAATTTATCCCAAAGGTTTCAATCACGAAAACGTGTTCAAAAATGAATTTGAATTTATTTAAATAAAACATGAATTTAATAGTACTTGCAGACAATGTACAATGAAACGAAAATATCCGATAGTTATAACGCGAAAAATATAGTAACTCGTGATATAATCCAAAATTAAATGTTCCGATCGCAAACTTAACATATATGACTATACGCACAAATTAATATATTAGAAATCCGACGTTTAAAATTAGAATAATGACTACAGAAGTACTCTAGAAATTCTACCATAGGAACCTTGGTATGTTAGGATACTTAGTATCTGCGTTAGCACCTTTTACAACGTTTTCTCTCTTCTCTCAAGTCTTCATTTGACCACAATTAGAGTCAACTCAACGCTCTTATCTGCTCACAGATAAGCCACTATCGTCTATATCGTCTAGACGAGAAAGATCTGCATCTTTTCTAATATCTTTCCAAACACGTGTTGTCTCCTCTAAACCTTTTCACGTGTCTCTGTCTACTCTTCTAGATTTATCGAATCCCCACTGTCCAGGCTGGCCCACCAATCAAGAACTCTGAATCTATTTAAGCCACACCCACGATGGAGATCTAAACAGCTGACTCATATAATATTAGCTTTAGATATAAAGTACCAGGCTAGAAAATAATACTTTAAATACTCAATTGCAAAACATACATATACTATCTCATACAGCAAATATGTGATCCTGACATAAATCCACGCAGAATTACTGATAACAAATATTGCCCACACAAAAATATTTAATATCAGTCACTGACTGGCTTTCAGGAGTAGAAAATGAATCTAAACTGAAATTTTGATTATTTTAAACTATTACCTCCAGCCGCTTGAAGACGTGGTTGTTGTTGTTGGCTAGGAGACTGTTGTAGTTGATGTTGGCTAGAAGATTGCTGTTTATTTGTTAAAGTGTTGGAACTCTCCATCGAATCATTTCGCAACTATTACACAACAGACGATACAAAGTATTCATTACAGTTATACACTAATACCAGCCAATACATTTATATAATACATATAATACCAGCCAATACATTTATATAATACATATAATACCAGCCAATACATTTATATAATACATATAATACCAGCCAATACATTTATATAATACATATAATACCAGCCAATACATTTATATAATACATATAATACCAGCCAATACATTTATATAATACATATAATACTACATTTATAACTATTATTATTATCAATCATATTATTATACTACTGATATTATTATTATCAATATTATTACTATTATTATTATTATTATTAGTATTACTATTATTATTATTATTATTAGTATTACTATTATTACTATTATTATTATTATTATTATTAAAGCTGGTAAAGCCAAGGTTAAAGTCAGGTTCCTCACTCGAAACTGAAGTCAGTGATGGACGAGCCCAGGATTTGAAACCCGCACATACTGACAAATAACTAAGATATAGATTAGCTTAGTGGGTAAGCAGGATTGTTTTCTCAGGGAACGACACCCCTGCCCTGTAAATGTCAGTCAAAGCTGAGGAAGGCATAGGGGACCCACCTCGTCAAAAAGCATTTCCGCCAAGACAATGAATGTATATCACGACAAGGCGGAAGACAGAGAAGAGTGGAGGCGTTATATACCACGGACCTGCCAGTAGGCAGTGCACTAAGAGAGAGAGAGTGATTATTTTTTCTATTATTATTATTATTACTACTACTACCATTAAGACGACCGTTGTCCACTAGCTCTATTATTATTATTATTATTATTATTATTACTATAACTCACCACATCAGCCCCACCGTTGTCCACAAGCTCGACTACGAGAGAGGGGAAGCTCCCCCTCACCCCGCTCACCTCTCCCTCCCACCACCCATCATCCACCCTGTCCCTGCAGGGTATGGACACCACCCTGATCAGCTCCCCCTCGCTGAACCCTAGCTCTCCCTCACCCATAGGCTCGTAGTCGTACAGGGCCCGGGCGTACAGACCCCCAGTTACCGGCTGTCTCGCTGTCAGTGAATATATATATATATATATATATATATATATATATATGTATATATATATATAAATATATACACACACACACACACACATATATATATATATATATATATATATATATATATATATATATATATATATATATATATATATATATATATATATATATAGATATATATATGTATATATATATATATATATATATATTATATATAAGATATAAATATATATATATGTATATATATGTATATATATACACATACAGACTGCGTCAAAAAAACTGGACCCCGTACATAAAATTTTCTATAACTTTGGTATTAGCTGTCTCTGTATCATGTAAATTTTAGCAATAATTCATGGTCCAATTCTACACATATGCTGAAAAATTCACGGAAATATATGTTCCACACTTCGAGTTACAGATCTTTATGCGCCATGCCCCTACCTTTTATAGGTTTTCCAAGCAGTTTGTCACCGAATACTCCTGATTAGAGCCCTTCATTGATTCTTTGTTTTGGTAGTAGCAATCATGCGAACTGATGCGCCAGAAACCCCTAGTACTTGAGATATCTGACGTGTATTACGACTTGTTCCAGGTTCTCCTACCTGAGAACAAATTAGTTCCTCAGCAGCAGCAATATTAGCAGAAATAAATGTACAAATACTCTTAATAGTTGACAAGGATCTTCCTTTCAGAGGATAGGCTTGCTTTATTCTTTTCACCCCGTAACCTTGCTCATGGAGTATTTGCATCCGTAACCTATGGTGACTTATAGTTGTAAACTGCTGGGAGAATCTATAAGAGGAAGAGAGGTAGGGGCATGGCGCAAAATGATCTGTAACTCGAAATCTGGTGCATATATTTCCATACATTTTTCAGCATACATGTGCAATTGGACCATGAACAATCGCGTCAATTTATGTGATAAGGAGACATCAGATACCAAAGTTTTGTAAAATTTTCTGTAGGAAAACCTATAAGAGGTAGGGGCATGGTGCAAAAGGATCTGTAACTCCAATTGTGGAACATACATTTCCATGAATTTTTCAGCATATGTGTAAAATTGTACCATATATTATTGCTAAAATTTACATGAGAAAAAGACATCAGATAACAAAATTATAGAAAATTTTCTGCAGGGGGTCATTTTTTTGACGCAGTCTGTATATATATACATGTATATATATATATATATATATATATATATATATATATATATATATATATATATATATATATATATATATATGATATACACAAACAGTGACTGATAGCTAACAGGTAGGTTTAGGAGCAGCACGGGAGGGGGTGGAGGGCCCTGAGGCAGGCAGTCCGTTGTCCACGTTGAGCTCCACGGCCTCATCATCATCGTCCACCGGGTCATCAGCAGGGTTGTAGAGCTTGATGTAGTTCTCTGGTATCAGTCCCTCCTCCCCCAGTCCATTACGAGCCTAATATCATCATCATCATCATCATCATCATCATCATTGTTATCATTGTCATCATCACTATTATCATCATCATCGTCATCATTATAATAATAATCATCATCATCATCATCATCATCGTCATCATTATCATCATTATAACGGTTATCATTATCATCATCATCATCATCATCATCGTCATCATCATCACTGGTATCATCATCATCATCGATCATCAGCACCACCACCAGCTGGAGTAACATAGAAAGAGATAGAGATAGAGAGAGAGAGAGAGAGAGACAGAGATAGAGATAGAGAGAGAAAGAGAGAGACAGAGATAGAGAGAGAGTGATAGAGAGAGAGAGAGAGAAAGAGAGAGACAGAGATAGAGTGAGAGAGACAGAGAGAGATACAGAGAGAGAGAGAATATAAACCTTGAACCAGCCATCACTCTCTCCCTCTCCAATTATCTCAAGATGATCCAGTTCTTGCAGAGACAGCTCGTCTTCATTCGAAGCCTGGATAGTCAATCAATCAATCAATCAATAAATCATTCAATCAATCAATCAATCATTCTCGTCTTCATTTGGACGCCTGGATAATCAATCAATGAATCAATCAATCGAAATCAATAAATCAATCAATCGAAATCAATAAATCAATCAATGAATCAATCAATAAATCAATTAATCATATTTTTATGCTTAAAAATATTACAAGTTACTCACAGACCATCTGATTTAACCTGACAGTCGTAGACACCCTGACATAACCTGATAGTCGTAGACACCCTGACTTAACCTGATAGTCGTAGACACCCTGACTTAACCTGACAGTCGTAGACACCCTGACTTAATCTGATAGTCGTAGACACCCTGACTTAACCTGATAGTCGTAGACACCCTAGCTTAACCTAACAGTCATAAACACCCTGACTTAAACTGACAGTCATAGACAACCTGACTTAACCTGACAGTCATAGATAACCTGACTTAACCTGATAGTCATAAAGGGCCTGACACAGGATGGGGTAGTTCTGCCTCAACATCTTCGTTATCGTGCTCCTCGTACTGGAGGCACCGTCGTCCATGACAGCGCCACGCTCGTAGTCTATCTCATCGGTGTAGCGCAGGTACGTGTCACGCCCCGCATCCTCCGTTGTCATGACAACCAGGGTGGAGCCTCCGTGCTGTTGCCCCTGGATACCGTTGTCACTGGCAACAGTGGCTCGTCCTTGCTGAAATAGGGAAATCAATGCGCGTAATTTAATTAACATATAGCGATATATATTACATTTTATTGTGTTGCTTATATTTCCTTACATTGCCTGAAAGGTAAAAACTAATGTTAACGACAGTTTCCTCACTCGAAAGCGATGTCAGTGACGGATGAGCCCAGGATTTGAACCCCGCACATACTGATCCGCGGTCGAGTATCTCACCGACGTAGTCACTGACTCCAGCCTAAAAGAACAAGATCAATGAGTGTGAAATAACTGAAGCTACTGAACCTCTGCAGGGATAGACCCGTCGTTGACTGCATGTGAGCTGGTAGACAACTTGTTCAGATCTTCACTGCTCTCTTCAATCTCTCCATCCTCCCTCATGTACTTGGGATCAGCCAGGGCACTGTTCAGCCACACGTCCACGTCTATCCCAGCATCTCTTAGCGCTTCTAGCCTTCCCTCAGCCTTAGCTTTCTCTGACTGCACGCCATGTCGCATCAATCAATCAATCAATCAATCACACGTCTATCCCATCCTCTATGAGTGCTTCTAGCCTTCCCTCAGCCTTAGCCTTCTCTGACTACACGTCATATCAATCAATCAATCAGTCAATTAGTCAATCAATCAATCAATCAATCAATCAATCAATAGATCAATCAATCAATAGATCAATCACACGTCTATCCCAGCCTCTCTGAGTGCTTCTAGCCTTCCCTCAGCCTTTTCCTTCTCTGACTACACGTCATATCAATCAATCAAGCAATCAATCAATCAATAGATCAATCAATCAATAGATCAATCAATCACACGTCTATCCCAGCCTCTCTTTAGTGCTTCTAGCCTTCCTTCAGCCTTTGCCTTCTCTGACTACACGTCATATCAATCAATTAATCAATTAATCAATCAATATATCATTCAATCGATCAATCAAGATATCAATCATTCGATCAATCAATAGATCAATCAAGATATCAATCAATCAATCAATCAAGATATCAATCAGTCGATCAATAAATAGATCAATCAATCAATCAATAGATCAATCAATAGATCAATCAACCAATTAATATATCAATCGATCGATCAACCAATCAATCGTTCAATATATAATTCATTCAATCAATTAATAGATAAAATCATTAAACAATTAGCAATTAATCTATCCATCATATTAGATTTGATTAATCATTTCAGAGATCAATATAACCAGTAGTACTACATTCTCTCAGTTGCTCTGCTGTTTGTTCACTTGTGTGAGGCACCTGAGTCTAACAATAAAAACATAACAACAAGACCAGCCTTTACAGCGTTCTATGGACTGCTCTCACTTCTGCGTGATCATAAGTACTAATATACAAAGTATAAAAATATACTTTGGACCTGCCGTTTTACAGAATGCTACAGAGAAAGTGTGAGAGACCGAGAGAGAGAGAGAGAGAAATTGAGAGAGAAAGGGAAGAAAGAGGGAGAGAGAGAGAGAGAGACAAATAGAGAGAGCAAGATTGATAGAGAGAGAACGGAAGAGAGAAAGAGATAGTTATTTGACAGACCTCAGATTTTCTAACGGCAGCCCTCAGAGCATCAGACTTCGACTGCAGAGCAAGCAGCTCGATAGGGCTTAGAGGACTCTGCCGTTATACACAAACCATACAATACAGTACAATACAATACAATACAATACAATATCATACGGTACAATACTATATAGCACAATACAGTACAATATCGTGTGATATAGTACAATATCATACGGTACAATACTATATAGCACAATACAGTACAATATCGTGTGATATAGTACAATATCATACGGTACAATACTATATAGCACAATACAGTACAATATCGTGTGATATAAAACAATATCATACGATACAATACTATATAGCACAATACAGTACAATATCGTGTGATATAGTACAATATCATACGGTACAATACTATATAGCACAATACAGTACAATATCGTGTGATATAGTACAATATCGTATAGGGTTTATCTTATCTACTCATCCAGCTAGAAATAAAGTATACAGAGAAACAGATTAAAATGACGACAATGAAAGTCGTAGATAGTTAGAGGTAGATAGTTATCTTTATTTAGATAAAGTCATAGCCGAGAGGGGTGGGAGAGATAAGCTATACATAGAGACAGAACAAAAGGCAACGATTACTAATAACCATGTAGAGGAATGGAGGAAATAACGAAAACTATAAAAACAGAAACTAAGAAAGGAAACCATGTAGCACGTGGGGTATATCAGGTGAGTAACTCATCATCGTCGTCATCGTCATCGTCCTCGTCGTCGTCATCGTCGTCGTCGTCGTCGTCGTCGTCGTCGTCGTCGTCATCGTCATCGTCATCGTCATCGTCATCATCATCATCATCATCATCATCATCATCATCATCATCAGGTGTGTAACTATACGAAAAAAAACAAAAAACAAAAAAAAAACAATTGACTCACGGCTTTGCTCTCACTAATCAGATCATCGAGTCTCTTGTAGCCCAGTCTAATAGCATTCGTCTCTTTAGCCACTTTTATTGACCACGCCCTCGCGTGCTTGTTAAGCTCCGCCTCCGCTTCGTGCTCGCCACTCAATTTATCCTGCGAGAAATAGCAGCACCCGTTAGTTTAGAGGTGATTTTCCACTGCCTTCTCCGCTGTGAGCTGTTTAGTATTTTATCACATCAATTCTACGAATGTTGCTATTTATAGACCGTAGTGATACACGTATACATGGCCCTCCATCGCCTAAAATTTAATGGATTCTGCTGTAAACGGCAGCAGGTGACACCTGTCAATCACAATTATGTGGTAATCAGCCGCAGTTAACAGCTGTCAATCACAATTCTGCTGTACAATAGCAATAGTTGACTCGAATCTCCAAAATCACCCTTGACAATAACAACAATTTAAGTGCAACTGTCGTCAGTGACAACATCAAGCACTAGCTCATAAGGGACACGGATTATATATCAATCTTTATTTCACCAAAAGGCAGCAAATTATTACAAAAGTGACAAACAAACATGGTCCACATTACAACACAAGAGAAAAACAACGAATAAATACATAAATTCATGTAGGGAGCGCTGTCAGTGAACCAAATTGCGTACATTGATATTATTTATTGTCTTCAGCGTTGACATAAATCTGTCTTTTCTCAACTGATATTTATCTTTTATTCCATGGATGTTAAATATATTCATGCAAAACAGCAAATCATTCATACTAGATACCTGAAATAGTTTAAATAAAGCCTTATTGAAAGTAAATTCTAAGCTCTTAATTTCCGATTTATTTAAATTTAGCGCTTCAAGAGCATATAACAGACTAGGCACAGCTATTGATTCTATTAAAAGAATAGTGACATTTATATCAGGCAATCTGCCTAACTTAGAATATAGTGCATTGAAAGCTGCATAGAACTTACATTTAACACGCGTAAATGATACCTTAATTCGTCTTCTGCTTTCAATGACTATACCAAGATATCCAGCTTCCTTAGCCCAAGCAATTACACCATTGTCACTAAATATACATATATTTGGACAATCAACAATAAATCTTCTGCCAATTCTAATACAGTACGATTTATTTGTATTATGCTTCAGATTTATTGCATCAAGCTCAGCACAGCATACCAATACCATACGTTGAAGTTCCGCCACCATTATGAACCAGTACAATTCGTAGCGACGCTCTAACCGATGCGGCAACTCTTAACGCTGGACACAAACCTGGCTAGTTTCTCTGGGAAGAAACTTTGGAAACTTGACGACGTCGATAAACACTGGGTTCTCTTTGAAGAAGCACTGAGCGTCGTAGTCACGTGATATCTAAAGTAAACAAACACTTTTATGAGTCACGTGACATCTAAAGTAAACAAACACTTTTATAAGTCACGTGATATCTAAAGTAAACAAACACTTATATAAGTCACTTCGTTTTTCGTATCGTTCAGCCGTTTTCCCGCTGAATATAAAAGCTGGTAAAGCAAAGTTTAACGTCAGTTTACTCACTCGAAGCGGTGTAGGAAATGTATGAAACTCATAAAAAGAAAGCATAAAACTGCTTGCGATACGTTGGAGGAGACCATAGTAAACTTTCAAGAGTTGGAAGAGAACATAGAAAATCATTTAAAGTCAAGATAAAAATGAAACCCGTGACCTATTACATTAAGTTCTTGTGAAGAAAAAGAACACAAACGTACTAACTAGAGAGAGAGAGAGAGAGAGAGAGATATATATATATATAAAGAGAGGGAGAGAGAGAGAAAGAGAGACAAAGAGAGAGAGAGATGAAGAGAGAGAGAGAGAGAGAGAGGGGGGGGGGAAGTGAACTAAAGAGAGAGAAAGGGAGAGAGAGGGAGAGAGAGGGATAATAAAACTAGAGAGAGAAGAGACTTTAGTGGACTCGGTGAAGACTTTGCTGAAGCAGTCTGTGCTGAGGTTACTGCCTTCAATCTCCGTCCTACACAAGCGCTCAATCAGTCTAGAGTAGGCCACGTGAAAGTCTCCGTCCAGCGTCTATCAGTCAATCAATCAATCAATCAATCAGTCAATCAATCTATCAGTCAATCAATCAATCAGTCAATCAATCTATCAGTCAATCAATCAGTCAATCAATCAATCAGTCTATCAGTCAATCAATCAATCAGTTTATTAATCAATCAATCATCAATCAAATCAACCAATATTAAGCATTATACCTAACGAGAACTACAAATAGAACAATGGTAGAACGGAATATTAACCGCAGTCAGTTGGGGTATCTCCGTAGAATAGTATCGAGACAGCTGAGCGTTAGCTGCCGCTAAGCTTAGCAGATATTCATTACAGGCAGCAGTGGATCTCACCTGACATGCCTCCAATATAACGTTCAACTGCAATTAAATACAATACAATAAAATATATTACAAAATACCAAATCACAAAATACAGTACAATACAATGAAGTACAGTTTAAAACAATCAAATACATATAATAAAATGTAATAGAAAATAACAAAATACAGTACAATACAATACAGTTTAGCACAATGAAATACAATACAATAAAATCTAATATAGAATACAAAATAACAAAATACAATAAAACATCATTCAATAATACATAACAAACAGCAATACAATGCACTAAAAATAAACATAACGTAAAGGCACACTGGGTCAGGAAGCACAGATGTTTGTTTAAGGCAATCATCATCATCTTCTTCCCTTGAATCCCAGCTTAACTAGGGTGGAGATACGAATATACCTTCTCCCGTTTTAATATATAATACATAATAACAAAATACAGTACTATACTTTTATATCTTTACGTAAGAAGGCTCCTGAGGTGGACTCTCTTTGCCTTCCTCAGTTATTGCTTTGTCGCCTCTTATGACACGTGCAGTTTACGGGTCTATTCTCTAGTGGACTGGACGGACATAATACGAAACATATTTTATCTACTTGATAAACTCATGCTTACCTTCAAGCTCTGCTGCTGTAGCTTGTTCATAGATTTAAATAAACCAATCTTTTGATTCTTTACTCTGCAAATTAATCAATCAAAATCAATCTATCAATCTAATCAACCAATCAATCTAATCAACCAATCAATCAAAATCAATCTATCAATCTAATCAACCAATCAATCTAATCAACCAATCAATCTAATCAACCAATCAATCTAATCAACCAATCAATCAACCAATAATCTAATCCAATCAATCTAATCAACCAATCAATCTAATCAACCAATCAATCTAATCAAATCCAATCAATCTAATCAACCAATCAATCTAATCAACCAATCAATCTAATCAACCAATCAAATCTCAATCAATCCCAATCAATCTAATCTAATCAACCAATCAATCTCAATCAATCAACCAATCAATCTAATCAACCAATCAATCTAATCAACCAATCAATCTAATCAACCAATCAATCTAATCAACCAATCAATCTAATCAACCAATCAATCTAATCAACCAAATCAATCTAAACCAATCAATCTAATCAATCAATCTAATCAACCAATCAATCTAATCAACCAATCAATCTAATCAACCAATCAATCTAATCAACCAATCAATCTAATCAACCAATCAATCTAATCAACCAATCAATCTAATCAACCAATCAATCTAATCAACCAATCAATCTAATCAACCAATCAATCTAATCAACCAATCAATCTAATCAACCAATCAATCTAATCAACCAATCAATCTAATCAACCAATCAATCTAATCAACCAATCAATCTAATCAATCAATCAATCTAATCAACCAATCAATCTAATCAACCAATCAATCTAATCAACCAATCAATCTAATCAACCAATCAATCTAATCAACCAATCAATCTAATCAACCAATCCATCTGATCAACCAATCAATCTAATCAACCAATCAATCTAATCAACCAATCAATCTAATCAACCAATCAATCTAATCAACCAATCAATCAATCATGAAATTCTTTTAGTTCAAACATTCAACTGCTGGATCACTTGAAGAAAAGTATAATCAATTAATCAATCAATTAATAAATCAACCTATCACACAGAATCTCATTTCCTTAATTGCTCAATAGCTAAGCATGATCCAAAGCGAAATAAAGACAATTCTAACTATTTCAATGTTTTAGATTTTTTAATTGAGATTTTGGATTGTATATATGTATTCACAGAGTATTTTTAAAACTCACTGTCAGTTTAATTTACTCAGTGCTAGCAAAGGCAAAATCTTAACACGAACACACAATACATTGGACGACACCCTAATGTGTTGTGTAGTAGTCTTGATCAGATGAAAAGATGATCATCATCAGTCATCAATATGACTGATGATGACTCGTCAACATGACTGATGATGACTCATCAACATGACTGATGATGACTCATCAACATGACTGATGATGACTCATCAATATGACTAATGATGAGTCATCAACATGACTGATGATGACTCATCAACATGACTGATGATGACTCATCAACATGACTGATGATGACTCATCAACATGACTGATGATGACTCATCAACATGACTGATGATGACTCATCAGAACTATTATTAAACCTCTCCCACACTCACTTGTCGTCTGCAGCCTCAGCCCTCAGCCTTGCCTCATGTGTGATCAACTCCTCGTCTTTATAGATCTTCTGTAGCTTAGCCAACTCCTGGGCTGTGCTAGCTATCTCCTTCTGTATGTCATATAACTCGTCAAATACCTGCAGTCAATCAATCAATCAGTCAATCAATCAATCAAACAGTTAGACAACTCCTGGGCTGTGCTAGTTATCTCCTTCTGTATCTCATTCAACTCATCAAATACCTGCAGTCAATCAATCAATCAACCAATCAGTCAATCAATCAATCAATCAATCAATCAATCAGTCAATCAATCAATCAACTTGTTAACAAGATGAATTTAAATAAAAATCAGACAATCAATAAATAAAACAAGAAACTTAGTAATCATCTCAATACACAAACAAAAATGGCCCACAAAATTAATTTAAATTGCCATCCTCAGTTATTATAGCTACGTCTGAGCAAGAATTGAGGTATTTAGTATTTACTATAATTCACAAATAAAATTTCTATTAACAATAGACTATATGTAGGCATGTTAATATCATTACAAGACTCGATTAAGCTCCACACTAAGTATTAAACGGTATTGGTTAGATTAAGTTATTGGTTAGATTAAGTTATTGGTTAGATTAAGTTATTGGTTAGATTAAGTTATTGGTTAGATTAAGTTATTTGTTAGATTAAGTTATTGGTTAGATTAAGTTATTGGTTGGATTAAGTTAGTAAATTAGTAGTTTGATTAAGTTATTGCTTACATTAAGTTATTGGTTAGATTAAGTTATTGGTTAGATTGATTATTGGGTAGATTATTTTAAGTTGGATTGTTATTGGTTAGATAGAGTTATTGGTTAGATAGAGTTATTGGTTAGATAGAGTTATTGGTTAGATAGAGTTATTGGTTAGATAGAGTTATTGGTTAGATAGAGTTGTTGAACAGATATCTACTAGTGACGACAGACACTCACTGTTTTAGCGGCCTGTGTCTTAGTCGTCCTCAATGGTTTGCAGGGCTCTGAGACATCCTTTAGCAAGCTGTCTGCAGCCATCAGCTTCTGCTTAGCCACCCTACCAGTGTGGATTAGAGTACTGCGCCATACCTCCAGCACACGCCTAGTCAATCAATCAATCAATCATTAGCCACCCTACCAGTCCATGTCAGAGTATTGCGCCATACCTCCAGTATATATATATATATATATATATATATATATATATATATATATATATATATATATATATATATATATATACACTTGGGTGACTTGACACATCAAACATTTAACCCACAAACCACTCATCACGTTCACTTCATCAGCAGACATCATGTGTGCTGTATCTATTATCAGCTACACTCTCTCTAAATATCTCGTATACTCAATGGCAGCTTAATTGCTCTGCAACCATATAATAGCTCTATATATATATATACATACACACACGATGTAGCTCTGTATATACATGTATATAGCTCTATAGGCATTTAACCATTGATAAAATTACAAAGGTGTTACAAACGGTCACAATAGAGAACGACTCAAATGTTAATTACACAAGTTTGATATATATTTATATACCTGCCTACTGACAGGTCCATGGTACATAACGCCTCCACTCTTCTCTGTCTTCCGCCTTCCTCTTCATTTCCACATATGAGTGGGTTTTTAAATCATCTAACATACCTAATCTCGGCCTGCCCCTGCCTCTTTTTCCTTCCATTCTATCTTCTATGACCTCTTTTAATAGACCATCCCCTCTTAGAATGTGTCCTATCCATATCTTCTTCCTTTTTCTTAATACATGTATCAACTGTCTCTCTGTGCCAACTCTCTCCAGAACTAGATGTTATCATAGATAACTTGATGTTATCATGGATAATAATAATAATAATAATAGTAATAATAATAATAATAATAATGGTTTAACGTGCGTTTCCTCATACAAGAATGACGTCAGTGACGTCCCATGGATAACAACAAGTACTGGATTACACGATGTTATCAGGGATAAATTGTGATAACGTTTCCGTCGATGTATTTATCAGTCACTTCAGTAAGTAGCATTAATTAGAGGAAGGCAATTTATGCTATTTATTAGTGCTGATTATGAACGTATGTACTACGTAGAGTATACTAAAAGCGCTCAGTTGATATCGTTTATATCAATGAGAGAGAGAGAAAAGTGAAATAGGATGCGGCGTCAGATAAGAGATCTAATAGGCTACACACTATGTTAAACACAGGCCACCGTAAACTACGCTCTCTCTCTCTTCTCCCTCTCAATCTCTCTCTCTCTCGCTATATCTCTCGCTCTATCTATCTCTATCTCATTCTCTCTCTCAATATCTCTCTCTCTATCTCTCATTCTCTATATCTCTCTCTCTCTCTCTCTCTGTCTCTCTCTCTCTCTCTCTCTCTCTCACATACACACACAAACACTCACACACACACATACATTCATACACATTCAAACACACACTTACACATAAACGTACACACATATACACTCACACTGTCACACACACATTCACATACACAACACACACATACACACACACATAAAGAGACACAGAGAGAGAGAGAGAGACAGATAATACACAGAAGCTCTCATGCACACAGCGACATCTGTACATCACTCCGATCATCTGTCAGCATTCAATTTTAAAACCATCTAAACGGTGCATCATTACACAGCCAGGTAGTCAAGCATACACACACACGCACACACACACCACGCACACGCATACACACACACACACACATAAACATAAGCAAAAGCTAGGACCCACGCACACATACACGCACACGGGCGCTAACAAATACAACACGTACACACATACACACACACACATATACACACATAACGCAAGATAGCAAACAGTAGATGGAATGAAACAGGTCTATTTAGGTTTTTCTCAGTTTCTAACAACTTCTCTAGACATTCATCTGTAGACGTGTTAGCGGTATATAAAGAAAAGATCAGACACTAGTAATAACAGTCTGTGTACACAAGAACTTCACAACGCTTAGCTAATGTGTAGACAAAATAATAAAACTTTTACACTGTAGACTACATCTCTCTCTCTCGCTATCTCTATCTCCTTCTCTCTCTCTCTGTCTCTCTCTCTCACTCTATCTATCTCTCTCTCTCTCTCTCTCTCTCTCTCTCTCTCTCTCTCTCTCTCTTCTGGCTGAAGCCAGTGGCGATGTGAGTAAGATATCCGACAGCGGATAAGTTTAATATAATGTAGGTTCAAATTCTAGGCTCGACCGTCACTGATATTGCTTTCGAACGATGAAAACTAGGCTAACATCGGCTTTACAGCTTCTTACAGCTCACTCTCTCTCTCTCTCTCACTTTCTCTCTCTCTCTCTCAAACCATTAAATCCATCATATCTCTCTCTAAGGAAGGAATGCATAGGGGGCTCACCTCGACATAAGCAGAATCCCCCAAGAATAATGATATATCAAAAGGAATGTTACATAAATAATTTAAAGATCCACACGTACGTGGACTTGAAGAGGAAAACGAAAGAGAGAGATGAGTGGAGGCGTTATATACCATGGACCTGCCAGTAGGCAGTGCACTAAGATAGATAGATAGATAGATAGAGAAAGAGAAAGAGAGAGAGAGAGAGAGATCTGTCTAACATCTATCTCCTCTAAACACATAAAAGCTAGAGTCAGATGAGCTACAACCTGTTGGTAGTCTCATCACTGGAGTCATCCTGTGGCTCATCCTCTGTGTTGATTGTGTTAGCAAGGTACGAGCGTTTAGTGATCAGCTGATTAGTCAGCTTAGTCAACGACTGTACACGTGACAAACAAACAACAATAAAAACAGCAATAAACAACGATAAACAGTAAAAAACAATGATAAACAGCAATACACAAATGAGAACAGAAGAAAACAAAGATAAATAGCAATACACATTGATAAACAGTAGAAAACAATGATAAACAGCAATTGATACAGAAATGATAAAGAGTAGAAAACAACGACAAACAGCAATATATTTAAACAGTGGGTCCCGCCCCCTATGCCTTCCTCAGCTTCGACTAACATTTATTGGGCAGGGGCCTCATTCCCTGAGAAAACTATCCTGTTTACCTATACACTTATCCCTCTAATATCACTATATTATAGCAGTTGATAATTCATAACAACAGAACCAACAAGAGGTCAAAGTACACTGATACACAGCCTCCAGTCTAATATATTACAGAACTTTTAGAAAGAGAAATCTATAACTAGCAGGTAAAATTTATACATAGAAATTATAATTTGCAAGTAATAGGGTAAGAAAATCCAATAGTATGGAAACACAATTTTAAAAATTACAATTTTAAGTAAATAAATCAGTAAAATTACATAAAATATGCTTCAATAAAAATGAGAAAATGACATAAAAATACGTAAAAAATACATTGAAATCAAACCTGGGCATAGACTTTCTCAATCATGGATTTTTGCCTGGCAAAGAACCTAAATAATAAAATAACATAGTAAAATTAACCTGTATTTAAAGGTTTAATAACGTATATTTTCAATATAGAGGAAGGTATGAAGAACGCTGCAGTAGTTCTACACTACAAATGTTACTTATTTTACTAGTAATAGAGATAGCTATGTTCATTTCAGCATTAATTGACACCAAATGCACTGACATAGAAAAACAGATCACCATCATTTTCCCTTGAATTCCAATTTAACTAGTATCGGGATACGAATAGACTGTCTCAAATTCTCTCTGTCCTACATCATATCACCAGCCAATCCCCTATCTGAGACTTTTCCATTCATTTAAATTTTTGTAGCAATTTCTGGAGCCTAGACGCTCACCAACCGAATGCCCTTTCTGACGTTGGTGTGGATTTTAGTGCTTTAGTCACCTTCTAAGACACATGCAGTCAGCAGTTCGAAGTCCTGAATGAATGAGTAGATTATAAAATTATAAAATTTTGATTGATTAGTGAATAGATTGCTTGATTGATTAATTGAGTGACAGACTACTTGATTGATTGATTGATAGATTGATTGATTGACTGATTGATAGACTGATTGATTGATTGATGGCGCACACCTGAGATCATCGAGTAGCTCTAAGTCTAGCTGATGTTTTTGGTGCAGTCGACTCAGCTGACACCCGTGCACAGACTTGAGCTGTGCCAACTGCTTCGTCTGCACAACAGCACAACCATCGTCATCCATAGTGACATCAAGCACTTGTCAATCAAAAGTCAAACATCTGATGGACTCCGCTGACACGTAACTTAAGTTTTGTGTCCTAAGTTTTGTGACCTTAGTGCAATGATCAAGTCTAGGGCCATGGTTTTACAAGTGTGAACATCGCTTTCAAGGCCAAATTCTTTACTCTATAGTGAGGTTGCATTGTCATTTATCTATTAAATTTATGCTCGTCGAGGTCAACTCTGTTTTAATCTATAAGCAAGGCTAAAACATTGATATGCTAGTCGAGGTCAATTCGGTTATAATCTGTATGTAAGGCTAGAAGGTTTCAATTCAAGGTCTTATTGGCTAAATGATTATCTCACTTCAAGGTTTTATTGACTAAATGATTATCTCACTTCAAGGTCTTCTTGGCTCGAGTCCCTCACAAGGTCTAATATGTTGGGTGTAATCTTGTAATTCTCGTTCAAGGTAATATGTGGTATATCAATCCTATTAAGTTTAGAAGTGCATTTTACTATTCATGAAGGCCGATTATGAACCTTGAATAGAGTGGTATATAAGGCTTAGGGGTAGAATAATTGACATTCGGGTTTTAAGTGGAGTTTAGTTTAATCTTAAGTTACGAGCTCAAGGGACTCGATCTTAGCTCGCAAACGGTCAACTAGTAGGAATCAGGATTCGAGCTATCGGAGACCGCCACGGACCAACCTCTCAGGCTTAGTTATTCTTCTTTATTCAGTTAGCTACTTAGGGAAGGGACTTGGTTATACAAAGTCGTTTGATTTATATAGCACCGTATACCGTAATTATTAATTTACAATTGTGTCGTTGACTTTATTATGTATTTTACATTGACATCTAAATATACATACATCGCTCGCTCTGATTATTCACTTATGATAACCAGCTTGAAAAAATGTACAAATGTACAAGTTGTCCAAGAATTAAATAAAGCATTGGACATGCCATTATCAACGGAGTGTGCTGTGATAATTAAGTTAGACGTTAGATATTAATATTAGCTGCCATCAATTATTAATAACACAGAGTTACCTCTCACAAACGCAAGCGAGTAGCCAAGATTAGAAAACAATAACCAATAACTCAGGGGAGCAGTCATTAAACATAGGATACAACCACTCTATCCTGGAAGCATTCAGCTATTCAAGGACTATTTAATTAACTTTAAACCTACTCATCACACTTAGTTTAGATAAATTTAGACTGGAGCCAGTGGCGATGTCGATAAGATATTCGACCGCAGATCAGTATATGCAGGGTTCAAATCCTAGGCTCTCCCGTCACTGACATCGCTTTCAAGTGAGGAAATTGATGTTAAAAATAGCTGGTAAAGCTAAGGTTAACGTCAGCTTCCTCACTCGAAAGCGATTATTAACATTGTAATATTGTTAACGTTAGCTGTTAGCGTTTATAACTAACTCATCTCTCCCTTTCAGCTGCCCAGGGTGGTCTAAGACATATTCCTACTCACTACCAGCTTCCATGTCCACGACAACACTCCATTGATTAACACGCTGATCTCCTCCTAAAGGCTAAGCCACTACAGAACTATATCTTAGACGTAGAATATATGGCTATGTCTTAGAACTGAGGCAGTTGCCCATTGCCTTTCTCAGTTTCTGCTTAGTTGCCTCTTGCAACATGTAAGCAGTTCTAGGTAGGTCTTCTATAGTGGTCAGCACGCAGTGTTCAATGTTGTAAAAATGTAATTAATACAACATAACAATTTATATAACTTGTTATGTTGTATTAATTACATATTGACCACATTGAACACTGGCTCCTGACTACTATATTATTATTAGTATTATTTTTTAATTTTTTATTATTAACTATATTATATAATATAGTTAGTAATAAAAAATAATTTTAAAAATACTACTACTACTACTACTACTACTACTACTAATATTAATAATAATAATAAAGATTTAACATTTGTTTCCTCATACAAGGATAATGATGTCAGGACATTTATTGTATATTATGACTACTTATTTAATATATAAGAAAAAAATATAAATTAAATAAATTAATATATCTTAAATATTATATCATCGTTATTATAAACAACATTAATAAAATCTAATATATTTATATAGTAAATGAATTCAAAATCTATGTATTTATTTTATTGCACATTTGTACTTAGATTTAATAAGGTTATTAATACCTTTTTGACAGAGTCCATTTTTCTATAATTAGTGTAGCGGGTGCAAATGAATTACTTAATGATTTCTATCTTATATCGTGATAAAATAATTGTGTTAAATCTCATCAGTCAAATAAAATCTAACTATCTGCATTCAGCATCTGTGCTACTAATTTATCGATCATGCCACTACCAGTTAATATTAATCCGTTATTAATCCATTTAGTAATCCACAACAATATCCAGCAGCAGGAATTTCTCTGAAAATCTGTTATCATCGATTTAAACAATAAATATGATACACAGGATTTTGACTGAAAATAAGAGAAATTCAAACAATTCCTTAGAATACTCTAACAACGCCCTCACGAATATAGTAGACCTATGTTGAAGAGCAGGATCGTCAGATACATGTAGAGTAGACCTACACGATACTAAGAAAAGTTAAAAATTAAGGGCATAGTAAAGTGAAAAATAATCATTAGTAACAATGTTCATCACTTTTAGCGCTACATGCTTAACTGTTGCGCTGTTTAGTCAATTATCCATTTCACCAGTCCTCTGAATGTCAGAGATTTTACTCTCTGATCAGCTCTACCGGGAACTGATCTCAGGACTCAGGATTTCAGGTACAGCCATTTGAAATTACACGACATTACCTAACGTACTTACACACTGAGCTGCTTCTTAGAGAGATAACCTCTCTTACATTTGTAAGAAAGTTTCTACTAAAGAGGTAACCTCCCTTATATTAGTAAGAAAGCTTCTACTAATGCAACGCTAAATAACTTACAGTCGTAAGAATTGCTACAACTGGTTACTTATCAAACTGTAAGTGCTTTCTACTTTAAAACAGTCATTTATTCTTTAATTCTAGATGTATAAATTCACCAAGTATTAACTAGTATTATATACAGCCTGATCTAGTTAGCAAAGGCAGCACTGTCTGTCATAAGAAATTTTTAGTCTAAAACTTGATCACAAAAAATTATTTCGGTGCAACCTGATAATCACTTAAATTGTCAAATAATTGCAATAGGTAATTTAGATGCCTAATTTTGCAATAAATCATGTGAGAGACAACATTTGTATTTAATTATTTTATCTTCTACATCTGCGTCTGCAAACGATCGCAGAAACTAATATATTTCGCTTCGTACTTCCTACTATGCACATCTACTTAAATATGCAAGTAGCAATTAATTGGGCTAAACTTTTTGAGAAGAAATTCAATATTCAGAACAAAGTTCAATAAAAAGTTAACTTTTGTAAACAATACAAAACATAGATATTTAAATCTTTCAAAAGCGATAGGAATAATAATAATTATAAAAATAGCAACAATTAGAGTGCTAAAGTCATCAATGACAACATCGAGCACTATTGCGACAAAATCACGCCGGCGAGCAAAAGAAAGTCCAAAAACGGTGCAAATTCCAAATTCCAGAAAATCAGTCCAAAAAATAGACCTTATCCAATCCGGGGGTGAGACCCCCGTGGGGGTTGTTACCCCGGGGTGGGGACCCCGGGGTACCCCGCCATGATCAAGACCGGCTAAACCCGGTCTCAAGAGGTCTCGAGACCAGGTTTCGAGGAATACAAGCCTGTGGGTAAAATAGGCCTTCATAACCGCAGCTCAACATATGCTGAGTTATTTGAACATTGATACATATTAAGCTACAATTGACACGGATAGCACTATTTTGAACCTCATCCCTATCCGAGTCCTGTAGGATAATTGGAAGAAATTTCTCACGTCCGGCAATCAAGATCAGAGGATCCTGGGTTCTCGCTAAGCTCAGTCCTGCTGTAATAAGTCTCTGATTGAATCCGGACCCGGACTTGAAATGGAAATTCAATCGACGGCCAGGAAATTAGTGGAGCAATTTAATGATTGAGGAGTGAGAGATGGTAAGAATATGGGATTGGTTTAACTTAAATTACTCTTTGCTAAACTCTGGCTCGTATTACGTGTAATTCTGAGTCGTTTTCTAGTGCGAGCCATCATGCGGTCGGCATAGGCTGAACAGATTATTCGGCTCTCGACCGGTAGCTCGAGCAGGTCTAGTAAAGCAAATCTGGTAAAGCTAAGGTTAGCGTCAGTTTCCTCACTCGAAAGCGATGTCAGTTGTAATAGAGAGATTAATACAAAGCGAATAATATATACGAGACCGTATTAATACAAACGAGAGAGAGACTGCATTGATACAATAATGCAATAATGCATTAGAATTAATATAGTAATACAGTAATACAGTAATCCAATAATACATTAATACATGATACATTAATACAATAATACATAATACAATACAGTGACGGGCGAGCACAGGATTTGAACCCCGCACGTACTGATCCGCGGTCGAGTATCTTACCGACTTCGTCATTGGTTCCAGCACTAGTGGAGAAGCTTTTAGCAAAGAAGAATCCTGACTTGAAGATATCTGCGTGAGATATTGCAATGATAGAATGATAGCCGATAAAGTCAAGTTTAACGTCAGTTTTCTTTCATAGAGGAACATCAATGTAGAATGAGTAAACACACATTAACGTGAAATGATCAACTATGTTGATATCTATCACTTTTAATACCGCATGTCCGTTAGGCAA
>CAJHZI010000420.1:115000-150000 GCA_905160935.1 Enchytraeus crypticus | reverse complement strand
AGACTTCTTCGTGAAGGCTAAACCATTACCAAACATCCATATGACCTTGAAAGTTTAATATGGTTCAGTGTTGATTTGCCATTGACTTCCACGACACTACTTAGCTGTAATTTGATAGACTCTAATATGTCTCAGTGATGATTGATTGATTGATTGATTCCGCTGATATACATCTGTCAGTAGCTGTATATTGGACACGTACCTGACATTAGTTTTTATAGCTCGAACGTTAATCTTCAGTGATATGATATTGTATTGCATTGTATTGTATTGCTTTGTATTGTATTGCATTGTATTGTATTGCCCAATACTCTACGGTAATGTACGGTACAGAACCTTATTGCACTATTATACTATACTACACTGCACTCTACTGTAGTGTATTGCGCTGTACAAAACTGTACTGTACTGTACTGAACTGTAGTGTAATTTACTGTATTGTACAGTATTTTACTACACTGTACTGTACTATACTGTACTGTAGCAGTGTTGTACTGTACTGTACTGTAGCAGTGGTGTACTATACTGTACTGTAGCAGTGTTGTACTGTACTGTATTGTACTGTACTATACTGTACTGTACTGTAGCAGTATTGTACTGTACTTTTCTGTATTGTACTGTACTGTACTAAAATGCACCGTACAGAGCTTGATGATAGAACAACCGATATAGAGAAGGTAACTCAGACATACGTTTAGTGTGACGGAGAGAGAGAGAGGGAGGCATCCTATGATTTATGATGTTATTTTTGTGTCAGTAAACGTTTCATTGTATACTTAATACTCGAAGCTCTGTACAGAGCTCCGGTATTCCATCCACTGCTATTATATCATTGACAAACCATCCACTTCTATCTCTCTCTCTCTCTCTCTCTCTCACTGTCTCTCTCCCTCAATATCACCCTCCTCTCTTCTCTGTGTCTCTCTATCTCTCTCTGTGTCTTTCTCGGTCGTTCTATGTCTTTGTCTCTGTCTCTTTCTCTCTTCTCTCTACATTCTCTCTTCTCTTTAGTTTTCTCTTTCTCTCTTGTCTCAATATGTCCTTTTCTATTCTCTTGTTTGTCTGCCTCTCTCTGTACACAGTTCTCCTACGATTTTTGCGCTTCACTCGCTCAATTTTCGTACTGCAGTATCTTTCTCGCTCTCTCTCTCTCTCTCTCTCTCTCTTTCTCTCAGTGTATCTATCTTATTCAAACACTTATTGTATCCCTAAAGCTAAAAGACCCAGACCGAGACCAATACAGCATGAGGTTAAAGAACAAGACGAAGCGAGTTTGTTGTTAGTTGCAGCAAACGTTGTCGTAGGCTTTAGTCCCTATTTCACGTATTGTAGGAGTGATAGAGAGGTGGAGTAGGCGTGGGAGTGGGGGGGGGATAAGGATTCTATGAGGGGCGCACAGACTTGAGGATTAATGCATTAAGACCCCCACACCTTTCTATCCATCAGTTGAACTCCCCCCTCCTTCTCACCTGTACCAAATGATGGGTGTAGACATTAAATACCGAAAAGCTTCGACGATGCTGTGGGTATAACGAACATGCACATGTCTCTCTCTCTCTCTCTCTCTCAGTGCACTGCCTACTGGTAGGTCCATAGTATATAACGTCTCTACTCTTCTCTATCTTCCGCTTTCCTCTTCTTGTCTATATAAGAGTCTAACTTAAAATCATCTAGCAATACTCATTCTTGTTTTTATATGCCATTTTCTTGGAGATTCTGCTTCTGATGAGGTGGGCCCCCCTATGCCTTCCTCAGCTTCGACTAACATTTACTGGACAGGGGCGTCATTTCCTGAGAAAACAATCCTGTCTACCCTAACATATACAGGTATGTGAATATGTTAAAAGTTTTTAATGAAAATAGTAAATACGTATATACGCATACATTAAATTCGTCAATATGAACGAATTCAATGTGGATATATTAAATACGTAATTTAGATATATGTGAATAATGATATTAAATTATGTGCTTACAGTTGGGGAAAAAATGAGAAAAGGATAATCTAAAGTTGCCATGGAAACAATTCGTTGTTACATGTTATTATCGTCACATCTTAAGGGCCTCCACCCCATCCCCTTCTACTTCTGTCCCTCTGTCCCTCTGTCTCTGTGTACCTTTGTCTCTCTGCCTCTCTGTCCCTGTGTATCTCTGTCTCTGTATCTCTCTGTCCCGCTGTCCCTGTGTCAATTCTCAACATGAAATCTTACTCGAGATTTTCCTAAATTAAATTCTAAACAAATAAACGAAGACGTTTCCCGAAGCGGAAGTCAAACGTGAGCTTGGACAAAGAGAGGACAATAGAAAGATGTTAAAAATGAAGCACCTGCTACTGTGGGTTTACATTATCTGGAGTGTTATATGTTGTGCATTGCAGGAAAATTAAAGAGCTCACTAAATGCTGAAACGCAGTTAAATTTTGATACACTCAATGCGTACTATTAAATCCAGAAGAATTTATTCTTATGAATTAGGTTGTAGTGTGTTTAACGTCAAGGTTCAGAAGCACAAGACTTCTCTTCAAGACGACTCGACACACTCGAGCTACCGTCACAAAGATTAAGGTAACAGTACGTTACCAATTTAGTAACCAAGTTAATTATTACATATCTTATGAATTGAATAAATGCATATGAATAAGTACACAAATGAAATAATTAATAAACGTATTAACTATAGTAAATAATAAATATAACATACATGTATATATTATTATAACAAATCAACCAATGAAAGTGGAAAACATATAGCTCAATGATTTTATTTTATAGTTACACTGTAAAATAAAACAATTCAGTAGAATGCTTCTGAAATAAAATTCAATTTGACTCGAGCAAGATTTGAACCTGCAAATTGAGATAATTGATATCATTAGCATCATCTTCTTCCCTTGAATCCTAGCCTAGCTGGGACCGGATACGAATAGACCTTCAGCATTCCTCCATGCCCCATACCATGTCATGGGTAAATCCACTACACTCTTTTATTCGCTTTATAAAATTGTGTAGCAATTTCTGAAGCCTAGGCTCTCACCAACCGAATGCCCTTTCTGACATCGATTTGTATCTTAGTGACTTAATCGCCTTCTACGACACGTGCAGTCAGTGGTTGATCTAGTCTATGTCAACAGCTCGGATATTACACGGAGAAATTAGAATAAATCACTTAAAATATGAGATCATACAGTAGATATAAATCTGAATAAATTCCGTAGAAGCCCATCAAGGTTTATAGCACTCACATGGCACCCGAATGGAGCCAGTGGCCATGTCGGTTAGATATTCGACCGCGGATCAGTATGTGCGGGGTTCAAATCCTGGGCTCACCCGTCACTGACAGCGCTTTCGAATGAGGAAACTGACGTTAACGTTAACTTAACCAGCTATTTATGCAATGTTCATCTAATCTTCGACATTTTCACTACTGTGCATTAGTTAAAATATAATTTTTTTTACAAATTTTATATGACCGGTTTAAATAACTGCACAACACTACTGTCACTGGCATCGCTTTCGAGTGAGGAAACTGACGTTGACCTTAACTTTTCCAGCTTTACAACAAGGAACCAGATAACGCTAGCTGCCCATCGCTTAGCGTACCCTACAGTGCAGATCGCGACAATGGAGAGGTTGTTTTTGTATGGTCGATGTAGAGAAGAACGTGCCCTGATTACCAGATACTCCATCTTCATTAATTCCTCTCCCAACACAACCTTGCCGCTTATCGATGCGCAGATATTTCTTTATATCAGAGCATTACAATTGACATCATGCCTGTTAGGAGAGAGATTACGTGATAGATATGAACAGAGTGGTGGTTTTATGAAGATATATGCGAAATGTTAAACATGTGCTAAATGCGCTGTCAATTTGTAGATATGTGAAGATGTATGAGAGATGTATAACATGTGATAAATGCGCTGTCAATGTGTATATATGTGAAGATGTATGAGAGATGTATAACATGTGATAAATGCACTGTCAATGTGTAGATATGTGAAGATGTATGCGAGATGTTTAACATGTGTTAAATGCGCTGTGTTGATATTCGATAGTAACTGTTAATAAAGAGAAGTGCGATGAGATTTCTGTAAATATTTGCAGAAATAGTTTTTCATCAGTTACTAATTGTAATAAATCTAAAGCTTAAAGACTTAGTTCAGTCTTCCCGCGTTGTGCCCGAACCACTGAAGATTAGAGCCTTAAACTGCACGTGTCGTAAGAGGCGACTAAACAAGAGCTGAGGAAGACCACTTCAGAAGTCATATGTTTTCCATGCTGTTGGTCATGTTAGATAAGAGATAGAAGAGATAGGAGATTTAGTAGATAAGAGGTAAAAAGCTAAAGCTAATGTTAACGTCAGTTTCCTCACTCGAAAGCGATGTTGTTGTCATTGGAAAGATAAGTACATTCTTTAGATGATACAAGACTTTGTCTCATGAATTAAATGCAAATTTTGCGTGTGGCAAGTGCTAATTATTTCTCGAAAATTTTCTACACTAGCGAATGATAAAATGCTTGAGTCTTTGTAACGAATCGACTTTAGATCTAAATAATGGTATCTGTCGTTACAAATGATCCCATCGTTTGTCGAGTTACAAGAGTCGATCTGTTTCCATTGAAGAAAATCTGCGACATATTATTATACATGTATGTATGTATTATATGTGGTCTAGGTTTGGCTTCACATTAGTTCACATTGCTTTGTTATACTGTTTCACATTAGTTCACATATTTCCATGCTGCGTCAATTTGTTTCAGTCTGCATTACACTGCTTCACATTGTTTCACACCGTTTCACATTCCTTCAAATGGTTTCACATTGTTTCACACTGATTCACATTCCTTCACATAGCTTCACATTGCTACAACTCTAAAGTTCTACGCAGATTACAAAAGACTTTCAAATAGCTCTACATCATCATCTCCATCATCATCAACTTCCCTTGAATCCCAGTTCAACCAGGGTCGTGATACGAATAGACTGTCTCAAATCCTCTCTGTCCTACATCATGTCATCAGTCAATCACCTATTTGAGACTTTTCCATTCGTTAAAATTTTTGTAACAATTTTTGAACACAGTATAACCATTGATAGCTACAGTGTAAACTCTGATAGCTACAGTGTAAACTCTGATAGCTACAGTGTAACCCCTGATAGCTATAGTGTAATCCCTGATAGCTACAGTGTAACCCCTGATAGCTATAGTGTAACCCCTGGTAGCTAGAGTGTAACCCCTGATAGCTATAGTGTAACCCCTGATAGCTACAGTGTCACTCCTGATAGCTATAGTGTAACCCCTGATAGCTATAGTGTAATCCCTGATAGCTACAGTGTAACCCCTGATAGCTATAGTGTAACCCCTGGTAGCTAGAGTGTAACCCCTGATAGCTATAGTGTAACCCCTGATAGCTACAGTGTAACCCCTGATAGCTACAGTGTAACCCCTGATAGCTATAGTGTAACCCCTGATAGCTACAGTGTAACCCCAAATAGCTACAGTGTCACTCCTGATAGCTAGAGTGTAACCCATGTGTGTACTACAGTGTAACCTATCATACATGTATATATACAGATATATATATATATATATATATATATATATATATATATATATATATATATATATACATATAGATACATATATATATACATATATACATGTATACATACCATTCATATATATACAGTGTAACGCTATCCAGACTGAATGTCTCGATAGCGCAATGGTTAAGGGTGTAGATAACGTCATGAAGTTTTAAATGACAGACCCAGAGGTGAAGCGAACTCTCGTGGGTTCGAATCCCAGCCGCGCGGATCTGAGAGTAAAATCACGGACATTCACTGGCCTGGCTACACGGAAAATGGACTAAATAGCCTAACGGTTTAACATGTGGTATTAAAAGTGATAGATATCAACATAGTCGATCATTTCACTACAATGTGTGTTATTATTATTAACCACTGATAGCTACAGTGTAACCCCTGTGCACAGACAGCCCACCACAGCGCATTCAGCACATTTAGTGACCACGACTGTCCCTCAGTCCATCTCCTGATAAAATCCACTGTATAACACGCCCTGTGCTAGTCGTACAGTGAGTGAGTTAAAACACCAGTCTGCTGTTGAAAAACCTCACGTCACGTTATTACTACGTTACCTAGTTACCTTATTCAAGTAGAACTTTATAGGATTCTACACTTTTTGTATATTAATAGGGAATCTAGATAGCAGTAGTTACAGGAGTGTCTAATTGTAATTAATATGCCTTAACACAAGGAGTAAAGGAGAAATGTTGAACTGGTCCTTTATTTTACACTTTTTTTTATTTCAGCATGAATGTAATGATGCGTTTATTTACAGTGGTTTTATTTCAGCGTAAATGAAATGATGATTTTATTTTACAGTTGATTTATTTAAACGTGAATGAAATGATTCTATTTTACACTAGTTTTATTTTAGCATGAACGCATTGTTGATAAATTTAGCTTACCGTTTGTTTAAATTTCAGTTTTAAGGTATGATTCTGTAGAAGTAAAAATTCGCTTAGTAACTTACTATCTCGACCGAGGATCAGTATGTGCGGGATTCAAATCTTGAGATCGCCCGTCACTGACCTGGCTTTCGAGTTAGGAAACTGACGTTAACTTTAGCTTTACCAGCTTTATCTCATAATATATAGAGATATAATATCCCTGATCAGCATAGATGCAAGTAGTACATGTAAGTCTCTAAATTCTCAGCAGAATTGTGATTAGATAGAAAAACTTTCACATTTAAAAATATAATTTAAATGTGCTATATTTCTATGCTACATTTGGATGCTAAATTAAAAATTAATGGTTTGAGAGATTATATTATGGTGCTAGCACTGAATTATATGAATGTCTCAATGTGTAGTGGTTAGAGGCGTCAAGTAATTACAGATCCTGAGATGAATTGAACTCTCGTGGGTTCAATTCTCGAACATTCACTGGACTGGTTATACGGAAAATGGTCTAAATGGTCACTGGTTGGAGCCAGTGGCGATGTCGGTAAGTTTTTCGACCGCGGATCAGTTTGTGCGGTGTTCAATCCTTGGCTCGTCCGTCACTGACTTCGCTTTCGAGTGAGGAAACTGACGTTAACATTAGCTTTTTAGCTTTTAATAGCGCAACGGTTTAAACATGCGATGTTAAAGTGGTAGATATCAACATAGTTGATCGTTTCACTATAACGCGTGTTATAATTGTTATTACCCAGACGTAAGGCAACGGGAAACCACCTCAGAAGCCATATTTTTCCCAAGCTATAGGCTACATAAGGTATGGATAAGGTATAGACATTGTGAAGGGATTAACTTGTTGATCTAAGGAGTGCTCTCATGGAGCGAGAAAGCAGACTTTGAGTATGAATATGTACTTTGAACCTGCCGCTTAGCAGTGCACTGAAGAAGAAGACCCAGATGTAAACTGACACTAGGCGCTTCTATATTCTGTATATCGACGTCTAAACAGTTTGCACGTAAAGCCATCATAATCAGGTAGAATCTGGCTCTGTGAGAGAGCTTAATATATGCCCGGCATTTCCAGTAATTTGGGCGCAGTTTTTAGGCCAACCATTCTTTTGCGTGGTGGTATTCCCCAGGAAGGTTTTCCACTTGGGTATACCCACCCTCTGGAGAATATCCTGTGGGTATTCACCAGTAGGTATGCCCATGTGGGTATTTATCAGACTTCCTGATTTAAAGTACTGACCGAGCCTGACGTACTTCAGTGGACTGCTTTTAGTTTCAAATCTGACAAAAGCACTAGCTTACAGCGCTGAATTTTTGCGCTGTTATATTTATACATTGGTAAACAGGATTGTTTTCTCATGGAATGACGCCCCTGCCCAGTAAATGTTAGTCGAAGCTGAGGAAGGCATAGGGGCACCTCATTATAAAAAGAATCCCCCAAGAATAATGGTATATTATTAGGAATGTTATAAATAATTTATATATCCACTAGTATGTGGGCATGAAGCGAAAGACGGAATATAGAGATGAGTAGAGGCGTTATATGCCATGGACCTGCCAGTAGGCAATGCACTAAGAGAGAGAGAGAGAGATATTCATTCACAGATGAATCGTGATCCAAGGCGAAGCTGCGGAACCGTGGGTATAATAGTAATATTAATAACAACAATTAGAGTGCTACAGTCATCAATGACAACATCGAGCACTATTGAGACAAAGTCAAGCCGACGAGCAAAACGAAGGTCCAAAACGGTGCAAATTCCAAAATCCAAAAAATCAGTCCAAAGTATGAGAGGAACATCTGCCTAACCTGAGCGAGGCTGACTCATCGGTGATTTGAACCTTGGACTTTCGATTCTGGGGCGCACGCTTAATCGAATTCGTCAAAAATTTCCTCTCTAACATTTTCATTGTGTTTGAATTTGCTTAATCGATAACGACGAACGTGTTTAGAAATGAAAGTACTTAGAAATGAAAGCTTCTAGAAATGAAAGCGTTTAGAAATAAGCTTGCAGTGATTTCTTATGATATAAAAAGCTTGCAGCGAACTGCCTCAAACGGTTGAGCCTATAGACACTATACAGAGTCTATGGAGGTCTATAACCAATTAAGTGAAATGATTATGGAGTTCATTCTATAAATGGAAGTGATAGGGGATTGTAGTACACTATTTCACCAGTATGTAGCTTTATAATAGTTATTTTCGAATCCTATCGTATATTATTGTTAAACAATCATTAAAGAAGTGTTTGATGTAGAAACACGAGTGACGACTATATACAAATACGCCTTTACTTGTCTGAAATAAAACCATGATAACTATATAATCCGATTAATTTCATAGAGTATAGTAAGTATCTGCTTAGTGTCTGAGTGAAGCTTAAAATAAGACTATAAATTCTGAGAGGGTGTTTTTAGCATTTTCTCTCTCCTATTAGCACGTATAATTTCACTGCTATTTTGTGACTTCACCGTAATTTTCTGACTGCAATAATAATTTTGTGACTGTAACAATTTTGTGACTGTAATAATTTTTGTGAGTGCTCACTTCAACATAATTCACTTTCTCGCTACTTCTCGGTTGAGATGAAAGAATTTCAATTCCCGCTATAATTAACTCTTGACTTGATCATTATGCACTATGTGTTGCTCGTGACGGCTGCTGGACTAGGGGGTTTTATGATTCTGTCATCTCAGCTCTATTGAAATCTCAGTTCTGTGACAGAAAAGTCAATAGATAAGAAATGGTTTTATTCCGGGAACAACCTCAAGTTGACAGGTTCAAATCCCGGTGAGCCGCAAACTTGTTGCGTTCTGTGCATTGCAGTTTACATGAAGATTTTAGACGAGTATATAATGAAGCTTTTAAATTTCTAATAAGATAAGCTAGTATATAAGTAATAATAATAATAATAGTAATAATAATATAATAATAATAATAATAATTTTATTTTAATTAAATAAAGTCTTTCTTTTATCTTATATTTTAGCCTAGGGCCTTATACAGCCCAGGGCAATAAAATAATAATAATAATAATAATAAGCACTTTAACTTATGCACGTTCTGCGCTCTAGTCCGAGCTTCTCTAATCCGCGGCTTTTAGACTACGACGAGGCTCTTAGGCAATGCTTGTGCGCCGTTATCAACGCAGATTTGTCTGATTTGCAGTGGCAGCAAGCCAGTCTACCGGTGAGCATGGGTGGTCTTGGAATTCGTCTTGTTTCCCATATCGCGCCTTCAGCCTTCTTGGCATCAGCGATGGGAACGAGGCAGTTGCAAGACGCCATCCTTCATAAGTGCTCCCTTTCTGCCGATAGTTCCATTGACGTTGCGTTGTCAGTTTGGTCCAAAAGCCTCACCTCCAGTGCTCCACCTTCTACCTCAGTCAGTAGCCAGAAATCATGGGACCGTCCTATAGTGGATCGGATTTATAACAGTCTGTTAGAATCCCAGTCCAATGCAGTAGACAGAGCACGACTCCTAGCTGTATCAACTAAAAGAAGCAGCGACTGGCTTCACGCTCTCCCTGTTGCTTCTTGTGGGCTATTTTTAGACAATGAGGCGATTCGAGTAGCCGTTAGTTTCCGTTTAGGGGCGAAAACTTGCGAGCCTCACATGTGCCCCTGCGGTCATGAAGTCGACGCTTTAGGTCTCCACGGCCTCTCCTGCAAACGAAGCTCAGGTAGAATGTCTCGCCATCACAATTTAAATGACATTAATATGGCGAGCACTTTCAAGAGCAGGCATCCCTTCCTCTAAGGAACCAAGTGGGTTGTCCAGATCAGACGGCAAGCGTCCGGACGGCATGACTTTAGTGCCCTGGTGCAACGGTAAATGTGCCGTATGGGACGTCACGGTCATTGACACTATGGCAAACTCCTACCTGAATACGACTTCAGTCACAGCCGGTGGTGCTGCTGTTCATGCCGCCTCTAGGAAGTTGGATAAATACCGTGATCTGTCCTTAGGATATGAAGTTGTTCCGGTGGCTATTGAAACCATGGGCCCGATGAATCCCGAAGGAGTTGACTTTATTAATGGCATAGGCAGACTTATTGCAGAGCAAACCGGCGATAAGCGAGAGACATCTTTTCTTTGGCAAAGGCTTTCCATGACTTTGCAAAGATTTAATGCAGTCTGCTTCAACAATTCTTTTAAGCCGATTGATGACCTCGAGTAGCCGGGCGGCGATTCAGCACGTATTGCTCGAATCGTTTTTATCAAACCCCAGGTTCTTTACACCGGGGTAAAAAATTTAAAAAAAAAAAAAAAAAAAAAAATAATAATAATAATAATAATAGTAATAATAATAATAATAATAATAGTAGCTGTCTCTTGCTCTCCAGGGTTTCAATGCAGTCTGTTTCAGTGGCACTTTGGATAATGCGGCTTCCCAGAGTGTAGAGAAATTATTTTTAATCTTTTCTTAACTTTGAATTAAATAAAGTCTATTCTATCTTAATTTTTAGCCCAGAGCCCTTTATGTCCCATGGCAATTAAAATAATAATAATGATAAAAACAATAATTCAAATCCTGAGTTCGCCCGACACTGATATCGCTTTTGAGTGAGGAAACTGACGTTAATATTAGCCAAACCTCAACCATTATATTAGCGATGCCATCCTCTCTAGTGAAATCCTGATAGCTAAGTGTATAGAGCAACAGGTAAGTCCATGATGTTTAACTGATCAATACTGTTGTGGGTGGAATATGAGTAGGTTTCATACAAGACAAGCATGTAGAGTGATAACACTAGATGATAATTTACTATAATGTACTGCGTGTTCAATCTGAGCTCTTTGATGATAATGTTTATCTTAAATCTACCACTGCTGGGACATTAATAGAGAAAGAGAGAGAGAGAGAAAGAAAGAGAGAGATTAGTGAGAGAGAGAGATGAGAGGTGTCAGATATACATGTATATATATATATATATATATATATATATATATATATATATATATATATATATATATTTAACATTCATATATATATATATAGATATATATATATTATATAATATAATATATAGATATATATATACATTATATATATATATATATATATATATATATATATACATATATATACATTATATATATAGCGAGAGAGAGAGGAGAGAGAGAGGCAAAGAGAGAGAGAGAGTGCGAGTGCGAGAGAGAGAGAGAGCGAGAGAGAGAGAGAGGCACACAAAGAGAGAGAGATAGAGAGATAGATATATAAAGAGATGGAGAGAGAGAGAGAGAGAGGCACATAGAGAGCGAGAGAGATACAGAGATGGAGAGAGAGAGAGAGAGATAAAGAGAGAGAGATATGCACACATAGAGTCACACATAAAGACGCACATACAGGCAGTAAGACACTTCTCTAGATTAGTATTCATGATACGACCAGTGAGTTGAAATCAAATTGTCGCGTAAGACGTGGGTTAAGCGTTGTAAACACTACATTAAAGTCGTATACGACCTCTCTCTCATATAAAACAGCCTGAATTACGCCCTCATTATTATCCCCCATCACGTCATATACAGCTTTTATACCAGGTAGTACGGGATGATGGTTCCTTTGGGCCTAAATGATAGTCTATGGTAGTGACATAAGAGTGATAATTATCTGATAGTGATAGTGATGATAATAGTGATGATAATAGTGATGATAATAGTGATGATAATAGTGATGATAATAGTGATGATAATAGTGATGATAATAGTGATGATAATAGTGATGATAATAGTGATGATAATAGTGATGATAATAGTGATGATAATAGTGATGATAATAGTGATGATAATAGTGATAGTGACCTAATAGTGCTAGTGATCTGATAGTGATAGAGATGTAACCTAATAGTGATTGAGATGTGACCTAATAGTGATAATAATAGTGATAGTGACCTAATAGTGATAATAATAGTGATAGTGACCTAATAGTGATAATAATAGTGATAGTGACCTAATAGTGATAATAATAGTGATGATTATGATAATACTAATAGTTATCTAATAGTGATAGTGACCTAATAGTGATAGTGATCTGATAGCGATATTGATAAAAGCTAGACAAGCTAATGTTAATGTCAGTTTATTCACTCGAAAGCGATGTCAGTGGCAGGTGAGCCCAGGGTTTGAACCCGCACATACTGATCCGCTGTCGAGTATCTTACCGACGTCCTCACTGGTTCCAGCCTAGTGATAATAATACTGATGATAACGATAGGGATAATAGTAGTGATAGTGATCTGATCTCAATTAATTGCCAAATAAAATTTCGAATCTCAGCGTTTAGACTCTAAATCTTGACAGACAGACAGACAGACAGACAGACATACTGTCTGAGAGACTGATAGACAGACAGACTGTCCGAGAGACTGACAGACAGACAGACAGACAATCATACAGACAGACTGACTGACTGACTGACTGACTGGCTAACAGAGAGACTTGAGAAACATATTACTATAAATCTAATGGCGGCTAAAGCCCTCTATATATAACGTCAGTTTTATGCTCGAAAGCACATAAGTGACGGGCGGTCACTGAATGGCGGGCCTGCTCACGGATTGGTTATAGAGGATCATATATTTAGAGAGGATCATAAATTGATGGGGGTTAAAAAAGTAAGTAAAAATTAGTGAAATGATCAACTATGTTGATATCTATCACTTTTAATACCACATGCTTAAACCATTAGTCAACTTAGACCATTTTTCATGTAATCAGTCCAGTGAATGTCCGAGATTTTATTCTCAGATCAGCGCGTCTGGGATTCGAACCCCACGAGGGTTCAATTCGCCTCAGGATCTGTCATTTAAAAAAAGTTCATGACGTTACCGCTACGCTATTGAGACATTCAGAAACAATAGTTTTAGGAGGTATTCTCATGACAGCTAGATGCAAACACCTTGTTGGAATTTATTGGATGAAATGGCAACACAATACGGCGACATTTCTAGCGATACACGTTAAGATGTTCTCAAACTTTTTGAGTTTCTCTCTCTTCCTCGACAGTCGATTATATAGATTTCTAGAGAAACTTTAAATGTGAAATCAGAATTTGGATTCCAATCAAGTGAAAAATGTAAAAGAGTAAATTGCTTAGAAGCAACTAAATTTCTCCTTTACCCCGGATTTGAGCACCAGGAAAAAGTAATCTAACAATAATAATAATATTAATATTAGTATTAATAATAATAGTAATACAAATAATACTAATATTACTAATACTAAAAATACTAATAATACTAATACTACTACTACTACTACTACTACTACTACTACTACTAATAGTAATAATAAAAATAATAAAAATAATAAAAATAATAAAAATAATAAAAATAATAAAAATAATAAAAATAATAATAATAATAATAATAATACAGGTGCCCGACCCATACCCCCAAACACTCAAATCAAATCGGGGGTTCAGTCCACGCAGCCTCAGCCTCAGGTGCGGACTGGGGCAGCACGTGAGCACTAGGGTGATCGTCAACGGGTTGAACACAGCCCGTCTAAAAGAGAAGAGATGCGTCCTACGTCCCTGCCTCTCAATACCCCCCTCCTCCTCCTCGAGTGCGTCCATAGAGCCTGAGATAGGTCCACAAGAGTTTTCTGCGCTGACCATCAGCGAGGAAAATAAGAAACTCGAGGTTAGAATGGCCTCTGTCTCCCAGGGGTCCCTCTCACCAGGGCCACAGCACCAGGGTCAAAGGCTGAACCAGATGTTGGCCTCAGGGCTGGCTGAGACGGAGAGGCAGAGCTCATCGGGTTCTACAAATCAGAGCTCTAATCAAGCGGATACTCGCTCCCAAAATTCTCTAGGAACAGCTTTCCAGATTTCAGATCGATGACATCTAAAAGCGGTTCTCCCAGCAGAGTTCTCACAACTGCCTCATCAACGCCTGTTCAGGGGAGTCACCGTCGTGGTGGATCGATAACAGATGAAGTGGAGACGGGCGCTGCTGGAGCCAAAAGTTGTGGATTCAGGGCAATATCACCCGCTGCTGCGTTCAGCAACGTTTAATAAACATAATAATATTATTATTATTAGACAAAGACTGAAACTGAGAGTCTGTATAATAATAATAATAATAATAATAATAATAATAATAATAATAATAATAATAGTAATAATAATAATAATAGCCGATTGATGACCTCGAGTAGCCGGCGGCGATTCGACACGTATTGCTTGAATCGTTTTTATCAAACCTCAGGATCTTTACACCGGGGTAAAAAAAATAAAAATAATAATTGTAATAGTAGTAGTAATAGTAATAATAACAAATAATAATAATAATAATACTGATAATAATAATAATAATAATAATAATAACAATAAAAATGCTAATAATATTATTAATATTAAATGCTAATAATAATATTATTATTAATACTTTCCTGACATCATCCTTATATGAGGAAACGGACGTTAAACCTTTATTATTATTATTTTATTACTATATATCAAAAGAACAACAATAATAATACTAGTCATATTAGTAATAATTTTTAGCAATGCTAAATTCTAATACATTTCTTGAAGTCAACACCTTATTGAGCAATATTTTCAATTAAACTAAATAAGAACAAGATCTTAGACTTATTCCAGTTTTCCACTGAGAGTCCACGGGATAGAGAGTCCACTAATCACGTGACAGCTGTGGAAGCATGCGCTCACGAACCATTCCCATGAGAGATTCCATGCTGTCTGTAAGAGCATCAGCAGCAACAACAACAACATATGAAACAACAAACAACACTCCAGTGCTATGTAATGCAGTACTGCCATAAAATGACTGGAATTAAGTCTCTAGATATAAGCCATTAAATCACGACCTCCTCTCTGAAAAGTGTATTTATTTGCTTTAAGTGTCTGTTTTATTTTGTTAAAGCTGGTAAAGCTAATGTTAACGTCGGTTTCCTCACTCGAAAGCGATGTCAGTGACGGGCGAGCCCAGGATTTGTTTTGTTATTTCAATGGCACATGCACTTCTGTTACGATAGTGATTAGGATAAGGGCAAGTTTTGGCATGTCGTAGGAGTTTGGATTTCTTTAGGATTTAGGGTTCCGTTATGATATAGGGTTCCGTCATGATATAGGGTTCCGTTATGATATAGGGTTCCGTCATGATATAGGGTTCCGTTATGATATAGGGTTCCGTTATGATATAGGGTTCCGTCCGTTATGATATAGGGTTCCGTCATGATATAGGGTTCCGTTATGATATAGGGTTCCGTTATGATATAGGGTTCCGTCATGATATAGGGTTCCGTTATGATATAGGGTTCCGTTATGATATAGGGTTCCGTTATGATATAGGGTTCCATTGTGATATAGGGTTCGGGTAATTTAGTATTTCATACTTTGAAAGGTTCATGTTCGCCATAATTTTGCAGATATGGTCTATTAATCTTTAATATTGCTGTCCGTCTAATTTCAATGCGGAGATATTTCACTTTATCTCTTCTGTACAGGTGTTTAATAATAATAATAAAGGCTAAACGTACCTTTCCTCATCCAGTGATGATGTTAGGGACGTCCCCACAGCTCACATAACTACAGATCAATTCATCCAGACTAATCTGCAATAAAATCCCTTTAAAGTGAGGAAACTGACGTTAAAATTAATTTATTTAGCAGAAACGAATAAAGAGACAACTTTATTTTCTTATCTATAGGATGTTACGTGACAACCAGCACATATTTTAGCATTACTCCTGTCGTGTCCACCCTGACTGACTGAGGCCATAGAGTCGAGTTTTTGATGTAATGCACGGTTGTGTCTGTGGACGAATGAATATTTAAAGATGAAATGTTCGAGGTTGTGTGTCCATGCGAAGAATTAGAGAAATACAAAAAACTACAAGAACAATGACTTGAGAGAGAGAGAGCGTGAGATAGAGAAGGGAGAGAAAGAGAGAGAAACAGAGAGAGAGAGAGAGAGAGACAGACAGATAGAGAGAGAGAATGAGTGATAGGGAGATTAGAGAGAGAGAGAGAGAGAGAGAGATATGAGAAGAAGGAAGGGAATTAGAGGAGATTGAAAGAGGAAGAGAGAAACTACAAGTTGGCAGAACGATGACTTCTGTGTGTGTGTATGTATGTGAAAGAGAGAGAGAAAGAGAGAGAGAGAGAGAAAGAGAGAGAGAGAGAGAGAGAAAGAGAGAGAGAGAGAAAGAGAGAGAGAGAGAGAGAGGTAAAGATATGAGAGAAATGAACACTTATAGTAGAAATAGGAACTTATATAAAACATGTTATTGGAGAACTATAATGCGAGCGAGATATCTCTTTTTATAATATCAAACTTTGAGCTTTGGACCAGCAAAGACCATTAAATTAATGCTGAGAATAGATGTTTAAGTGGATAATTAAAGTTGTAAAGCTCTCTCGGATATTGATTACTTGCGAGTATTAATTTTGTTCTTTCCTATCTTAAATATTTGTGTAACGGGCCTGCCATTGGTCAGTGAACAGAGTGGATTTGTTAGACTGTAGACTGTAGAGTTAGTGCTGTTTAATAATAATAATAATAATAATAATAATAATAATAATAATAATAATAATAATAATAATAATAATAATAATAATAATAATAATAATAATAATAATAATAATTGGCCCATCAACTCTCTCGCATCAGACTTTATTGACGAAATAGGCAGGAGGACCAGCGCCATTACTGGTGATAAGCGCGAAAAATCTTTTCTGTGGCAGCGACTGTCTATTGCTCTCCAGCGATTCAATGCAGTCTGCTTCAGTGGCACTTTGGCTAAAGCGGCTTCCCAGAGTGCAGAGGAATTATTTCAATCGCTTTTTTAAAAAGACTTTTAATTAAATAAAGTCTCTTTTATCTTATTTTTTAGCCCAGGGCCCTTTACAGCCCAGGGCATTTGAAAAAAATAATAATAAGAATAATAATAAAGATTTAACGATCGTTTCTTCATCCAAGGATAATGTCAGGGACGTATTTATTAGCACTCGTATCAGATCACTAGTGGGCTCGGCAGGGAATTGAACTCCTAAGTTCAATAGCCCCTAAAATAGTCCCTAAGTTCAATAGCCCCTAAAATAGTCCCTAAGTTCAATAGCCCCTAAAATAGTCCCTAAGTTCAATAGCCCCTAAAATAGTCCCTAAGTTCAATAGCCTCTAAAAGTTCAAACGAGCTCCTAAGTGGGCTCGGCAGTGAATTGAACCCCTGTCAGTTTATTCTCTCCAACTCATTTAATATCTAAGCATTTAATATAATAATATTAGGTCATTTAATTCAAATATGAATATTGTCTTCAGATTAGAACCAACCAGTCGGCCGAATTTCACAACTAATTTAAATAAACTCGGCATACTCGTTTCAACAGCAAACAAATAACACAGATTACGTACTGAGTGCTCTTACTTAAAGTATTGCTCTATACGGATCATCGTATATTGTAGATCATTCTTAGAAATATCTGTCACGGCCCTGCTAATAACTGCTCACTGAGTGGATGTGTAGGAGAGATAAATAACGATGTAGTGTCGCTACGCTCTCAATGCTCCAATGGCTCCAGTAGCTCCAGTAGCTCGAATAGCTCGGAGCATGAATTGCAGGAATATATAACTCGTCAAATTGCTGCCTGCCTCCTAATTCAGAGCAAGGCTTAGTGCACCCGCCCCCCCTCCCTTGATCCAAATCTCCCTCCCCCCTAACTAGCCACCCGTCCGGACAAATCCGCGTCTGTCCGGAGGCGGATGGGGATTTAGAAGGATTGGGGATCAAATTTTTGGATCCGGGTATATGGAAAACTATTCACGAAATATATTCAACAACAGTTTCCTCAAAATAAGTGAAAGTAAAATGTTCTAACGTAGCAAAAAAGGATTAAATTATGATTAAATGTCAACAAAGCAATTACCCAAAGCAGCGGACGGAGATTAAAAAAATAATAAACTGGTAAAGCTAATGTTAACGTCAGTTTCCTGACTCGAAAGCGATGTCAGTGACGGGCGAGACCAGGATTTGAACCTCGCACATACTGATCCGCGGTCGAATATCTGACCGACTTCGCCAATGGTTGGAGCCAGTGACGAAGCAAAAGCAAAAATTGAAGGCAGTATGTTAGAGTGGCGACCAGTTCCTAAACCCCCTCCCCCCCTCCTCATTTGTGTGACCCCGGCAGCTGTTTGCTTGAATGACACGACTCGAGAGACCTTATTGTCTATATTAGCATATAGATCCACCGCAAAGTGTTTGTTTAGTGGTTAGTACACTCAGCTTCTGTTGCAATGGATGTCAAGGTTTGTCACCTGATCGAACCTTGCTCACTTGTTATTTATCAACACGTGTTGATAACAAGTGATTAACGTTAAATTCAGTATGTGCGGGGTTCATATCCTGGGTTCGCCCGTCACTGACATCGCTTTCGAGTGAGGAAATTGACGTTAACCTTAGCATTACCAACTTTTTACAAAGTAATTGAATTATTCATTGAATATATTCATCTAGCCCAGGTTTAACTTTGTTTTTGTCTTGACGGACTTTTCTATTTAATTATACTGAAGAGGTTGGGAAGGAACCCACTTGAGTACGGCGGAAGTGTTTGGTGGAAAACTGATTAACTGATTGATTGATTGATGGGAGATGATTGGACCCATTGAGAGGTCGATAGTCCTACTGATAAGAAAATGATAAAGAAAAGCATAGAACCAAAAACATGATACTATGACATTATGAAATCTACATCAAATACTATTACAAATGTCTTTTAAATATTTAATTTTTAAGTCTCTCTTCCTCTCTCTCTCTCTCTCTCTCTCTCTCTCTCTCTCTCTCTCTTTAACTCTCTCTCTCTCTTTAACTCTCTCTCTCTCTCTCTCTCTCTCTCTCTCTCTCTATCTCTATCTCTCTATCTCGCTCTTCTCTCACACATACTCACACACAATACACACACACACACACACACACGTTTTTTAACGGAGAACACTTTGCTAATGATTCTAAGAAAGGAAAAGAGAACGCTGTTAGATGAAGAGCTGCTCAATTAATTCTAAATTAGGGATTGGACAGAAAAGCCATTTAACTGAGAAGTATGAAATAGGGGGGGGGGGGAGGCGGTGGAGTTTCATGATTTATTACTGTACCTGTTAGAGGAGTTAAACAATATAAAATATGATGTGAAAACTATGACTATGACATATATGACTATGACATGTATGACCATGAAGCTATGACCTTGACATCTATGACAATGACATGTATGACTATGATGCTATGACCTTGACATCTACGACTATGAAACTATGACCATGACAACTATGACCATGACAACTATGACTATGGCAACTATGACATGACAACTATGACGATGACAACTATGACAACTATGACGATGACAGCTATGACTTAACAACTATATAACTTGTTTAAAATTTATTCGTTGAGGAAGACAGCTTCTTTTAGTCTGGTCTGATTTTCATTTTCAAAAAGAGAGAACGGGAGGGAGTGGGGAGAGGTCATCAAACTCTCCCCCTTTAATTTAGTTTTCTCTACACCGCAGCATGGAAGCATGCCAGCAGCATAGCGCTGTGTTATCTGGTTACTCCATTTACCACTAAATGTCGCAGATCTGGGTCACTGTCCAGTTATATTTTTATCGTCAAATGTTGGGGGGGGGGGGTAGGGGGTGTTACTATGCCCCCACAGTTAGGCGAAATTGTCCTCTCCCTAACACATTTATTTCCCCAAATTTAATATCAATTTAATATTTAAAGTGAACAAGTGTTCAGAGTAATCTCGTGAGTGCTAGAGGCTGTCACTTTCAAGAGGGTCTTATACGACCATAGACTTTCTAGTGTCTTATGTACATGTACTTATAATTATATATATATATATATATATATATATATATATATATACATGTATATATATATAAGTGTATATATATAATATATATATAGTCTATAGGTATATATATAAGTATATATACATGTATATAAGTATATATATATATATATATATATATATACTTATATATATATATACTTATATATATATATAAGTATGTATATATATATATATATATAAATACTTATATATATATAAGTATATATATATATAAGTATATATATATATAAGTATATATATATACTTATATATATATATAAGTATACATAAAAGTATATATATATATATAAGTATATATATATATATATATATATATATATATATGCTTATATATAAGTATAATTATATATACATATATAGTATATATATATATAAATATATATGTATATATAAGTATATATATATAAGTATATATATAAGTAAATATATATATATGTATATATATAAGTATATATAAATATATATATATATACTTATATAAATATATATATATATACTTATATATATATATATATATACTTATATATATATATACTTATATATGTATATATATACTTATATATAAGTATATATATATAAGTATATATATATATATACTTATATATATAAGTATGTATATAAATATATATAAGTATAGATATATAAGTATATATATATATTTATATATAAAAGCAAATATATATATATATATATATATATATATATATATATATGTATATATATATATATAAGTATATATAAATATATATATATATATATATATATATATATATATACTTATATATATTTATATATATACACTTATATATATATCTATATATATATATATACTTATATATATATACTTATATATATATACACTCTAGTATTCGTATCACAATGGTTGCATTAATCAGTTTAGTAGCATTTAAAGTGATTTTCCTTTGCCTTTATCTGTCATATAAGTTTTAGTCTTCATTAGCTTATACATCTGCTTTTCGTCTATAAGATATTGCATGGAGAGATGGATAGTTTACAGCTGTAATTCTATATAATGAAGATAATTTGAGTTGTATCTCTCATTGTGCGTTTTCTATTCTGCTCAGAAATTCTTAAATGGTAAACATTGACGCGAATTTTAAAAAAAGTTGAGAGAAATCACATAGAATATTTTAAGGCGCAAACTTGTATTTATTGTTCCCTTAAATGTAACCCATTCTCTTAAACGTTGCTGACTCTGTAGAGTAGAGCTTAAAATACAACTATCTGAATCCACTGGTTGAATGTTCAAAATCTGGGAAATTAGAAAAAACCATACTGACCACCTGTGAGACAATTTTTATCGAGGCTATAGGCTGCATAAGGTATCGGTAAGGGTTGTGAAGATATTAACTCGTTGATCTATGGAGTGCTCTTTAGGAAGCTTAAAAACGACTCTGGGTATGAATATATACCGTAGACCTGCCATTTTACAGAACACTAGAGAGAAATTCTTATTTAAACTGGCATTAAATAATAATTACATGTAACTAATAATTAAATAATAATATTAAATGATAATTAAAAGGATCAGAATATTTCAGTAATTGCTTACTTCAGCTTTGTGACGACATTGACTGATTGATTGATTGATTGATAATATCTGACATGTAATTAACGATACATTGAAGTGGTCGATGTGGATACATAATTTATCAGATCATTGGAGCGTCTGACGGACACTTTAATGCAAGTGTAGAGGTCGACGACATCCAAAACTTTGTGAAAACTGTGTCAATTTTTTTTCAGAACTACCCGCAAAACTAAAACTCTATAAGAATTTATGCGTTAGACAGTTGTGGAACTCAATAAAGCTGATATTTAACACTTCAGTACAGAAGTGCTTCGGTGATGTATATAACTAAGTTTACGAATTAAAGTAGATTAGACAGAGCAGCAAGAAACACCTGAATAATTCGTCAAAAAATATGTATTAATTGGATGGCTATATATAATTACATTGTCAAGTCAAACAGTATCTGTCGTTGCGGATTTGCCTGACTTAGGGTAACTTTTGAAAATACTGAAAGGATAAAATCAGCGAGATAGTCTATGAACGGAAAATCAATCAATTCTGACAATATCTGACACGACATGGATGTGCTATCGTCAATCATTCGTCATACACTTGTGTCTGAAGGCTCTGACAACCCCATTTGTCGCCAGTTTCGTCTGTTGAAGCAGACAGGATGCGCAGGACAGGAAATGGTGTGGAAAATCTACTCAGCAACCAGGATCAAAGATAACAAGGTTAGAATCAGATATCTAATCGATTAGTTAAGAAGTTACAATGTATATTAAGTAAAAATTTTAAGAAAATATATAGTATTAAATTAATAATAAGAAATATGACCAATTTTATATATAAATTCTTATATAGCCTTACTGAAACTCCATGACAATGTGTCGAGAGCTATAGATAATGTTGACTTCTGTATGGGTGTTTTTTATTGATTTGTACAGGGCATTTGACACCTTAAATCATTGGGTACAGCTTAATAAATTAGATTATTATGGAATTGGAGGAGTGCCAAATAAGCTATTAAAAGTTATCTAAATAAGTTAGTTATTTAGGCAGCAATTTGAGACTTATTATAATCTTTGGAGGAAAATATTTTAATGAGATTTGGTTTAAGATAATTATAAAAGAAGTCTAGGTATCAAATTAACAGTACAACTAAAAGAAAATCAATTCAATCATAAAGCCCAACTACATGTAAATCTCGATATAAATAAGAGTTCGCATATAAAAGTTAAGGTAAAGCTAAGGTTAACGTCAGTTTCCTCATTCGAAAGAGATGTCAGTGATGGGATACTGATCCGCGGTCGAGTATCTTACCGACTTCGCCACTGGCTCCAGCCTGTATGATTAATATATCTCAAGGTCGTGGGGTATTTTTAATCAAATGCAAAAACACCGAGACGGGGTAATTATATTCGGCGTGCAGTGTAAGCTCAAGGGAAGCCGTAAATAAGAGCAGCCGTGGCTTCGCCTGGATTTGATCCACATTAAGTAGGGATTTCTTTTACGCACAGCGCAACCGGAAGTGGCCGTATTTCAGCTAGCACAATATGGCGGCTGGTTTATGGGAACCGGATGTCCAGGTGAGCGATGTAATGTGTCACTCCAGTCCCATACTCCTGTTCCACCTCATGCCTGTAGTCTTCCTATTGTTTCCAGTTCTGCTCTGTCACACAGTCTTTACTAGTATCGTAGTGAAATTACTTTAGTAACCAAGTGTTTTACTTCATTTATATTTTGCAACACATTCTGTGTTAGTATTGTAGTACAAATTACTGACAAATGTAATCTATCAATCAATCAATAGGATGATAGACAGGCAGACTAATAGAGAGAGAGAGACAGAGAGGGACAGAGTGAGCGAGAGAGAGAGAGAGAAATAGACAGAGAGGGACAGGGTGAGAGAGAGAGAGTTTAAGTTTATTTCAGAATGACACGTCACTACAATATTACATACAAGTTATAAAAAGTCCAAAATAATATACAGCATGAATTTATATCAGAATAAATATTTCAGTTTAAAGAGAGAGACAGAGGTAGAGAGAGAGAGGGACAGATAGAGAGAGACAGAGACATAGAGACAGAATTGTAGAGAGACAGAGAGACAGAGAGAGAGAGAGACAAAGAGAGTAAAAACAAATGCACAGCCAAATATCGACTTTGATGCTATCTTAGTGAAAGTATACCTGCAGACTATAACAAAAAGACTTCCATGCTTACCGCTGTTTACAATAAACACTATACACAGCGTTATTAATGCATTCTCTCGTAACAACAGCGCGAAATAGTCTTCCCATTGTTTTTATCTCTGATTTTTTTGTATCCAGGAAGCGTCAGTGTTCCTGTTCGATAAGCGAGTGGCGGACAAGCTACATAAGCCGAAGAGAAGAGAGATAGTGACCGAGATACTGAGGAGAGAAGTGGCACTACTGAGCAAAATAAAGCACCACAAAATACTCAAGATTCTACACGGTCTAGAGGAATGTAAGTAAGTATTCGCCAATTAGTTCAATATTGTATTTAATAGAGAATTGATGCATTCGTGTTGTATCCGGGTTGAAGACCAGGACCAGATTCTGATGAAGAATTGACTAACCGTGAACTGCGTTTGTCCAAAAGAGCGACAAAGCAATAAGATCTAAATCGACGTCAGAAAGAGCATTCGGTTGGTGAGCGCGTGAGCTAAATCTCTCTGGATATTTCAACAGAGTTTTCAAAAATGAATGAAAAAAGAAGTGGAGAAGATCTATTCGTATCCCAAACCTAGTTAAACTGGGATTCAAGAGAAGATGATGATGATGATTTATGAGGTAATTACTATCGAGTCATGTATAAGAGTGTATAGAGTCTAGCAAATCTCACAATTGTAGCAAAATAATAGGCGTTGTTATATTAAAGTCTGCATCTCTCTAGTGTTCTGCAAATGCAGGTCCAAGGTACATATGCTCTCAAAGAATTTCATAAGTCCACATTCCTATATGTTCATATATGTCCATGTCTTCCTATATGTCCATGTCTTTCTATGTGTCCATGTCTTCCTATGTGTCCATGTCTTTCAATGTGTCCATGTCTATCATCACTCTGGACTGCAACAACTTAGAAATATGAAAGTTTCTCTCTCTCTCTCTCTTTCTCTATCTCTTTCTCTCTATCTTTCTCTCTCCGTCCCTCCCTCCCTCCGTCCGTCCCTCCCTCCCTCTCTCTCTCTCTCTCCCTCTCTCTCTCCCTCTCTCTCTCTCCCTCACTCTCTCTCCCTCACTCTCTCTCTCTCTCTCTAATCGTTGATCTCTTATTTAGTCTCTATTCAGTACAGTGACTGATAATGACATATAGAACTTCTGATTAACGTTTATAATACGACAGAACCTGTCCTAAAAGAACTGTCTACTTAAGTCGACATGTGTATTCTAGAGGATTCCTCCAAACTAATTGAAGTCTGAGGAGAGAGATAAACTGATAATAATATAAAAATATAATAAAACAATACAACTGATCCGACAGTCTGCTACTATCTCGGCCCTGGTTAAACTGGGATTCAAGGGATGATGATGATGATGATGATAATGATGGTGATGATGATGATGATGATGATGATGATAATGATGATGATGATGATGATGATGATGATGACGATGATGATGATGATGATGATGACGATAATACAACAACTGTCGTGAAATTAAATCATTAAACTGCGACACTAATGATGACTTGATGGTCGAGAAGCTTCTTGAGTCTGATTATCGTTAAAGTAGCAGGAATGGAAATACTGAAATCCTGAAGTAAGGATTGATCACGTGACTGGCAGGATATCAAATCAGTGTCCTTAAACGGGATAGAAGGGCGATATAAAGAAAACTACAAAACAGCAATAAGTAGGCAAGAAAATTCTGTAAACACGTGCGGACTGTCATGAGGATAACTAAGGAATATCGTGTTGACAATTTATATTAAATTTGGTTAGTTCTTAGCAAAGAGTGCCTAATTATATTTATATATTTCGCTTTAGAATTGGTACAGAGAGACAGTTGATAAATGTATTAAGAAATAGGAAGAAGAGTTGGATAGGACACATTCTAAGGGGGGAAGGTCTATTAAAAGAGGTCATAGAAGGTAGAATGGAAGGAAAAAGAGGCAGGGGCAGGCCGAGATTAGGTATGTTAGATGATTTAAAGACCCACTCATATGTGGAAATGAAGAGGAAGGCGGAAGACAGAGAAGAGTGGAGGCGTTATATACCATGTACCTGCCAATAAGCAGTGCACTAAGAGAGAGAGACAGAGAGAGAGAGAATTTTCCCTTTAGCTACTCATTTTCCAGACGTCCGTACTACGGATAGTTATTGCTTAAGTCCCCAATATTTTTGTAGTTTTTTTAATTTCTTTAATTCCATGATTACAGCAGTCTTAAGAGTTGTCTATATAGACTCTACGTTGCAGTATAGTACTCAGCAGTCAGTGAGATTAAGAATAACCTTCCAACACCCAGGGGTTTTATTAAAACCTAAGATTAGATAAGAGGAAGCAAAGTTAATCACATGAATACCTAAAAGTGAAGAGACGAAGAATTATAAAGAAGAAGAAGAAGAATTTGATATGATTTAGCTGATAGAGTAAGAAAAGCGAGGATGGCGTCACGATGCTAATACCTTCTTATCGGTTGTTTGTCGAGTATAAATAGCGACGGTTGAAAATAATGGAGGAGAGGTTCGGTTTGGATAAAAATACATGTAGGTAACTCATTGCTGAATTTCCTGAAAGTTTGGAGGTCAACTATTATTTGAATTTTCAGCACAAATCACAGTTGCGCATTAAATGATGAAATCTTCAGTATTACTCTTATTACTTGCACTTTTATTTACTTACTTGCACTACTTAGCTGGTAAAGCTAAGGTTAACGTCAGTTTCCAAACTCGAAAGCGATTATTAGCAGTATACTTACAGTATTGCCACAGGCTGGATCCAGTGGCGATGTCGGTAAGGTATTCGATCACGGATCAGTATAATATTATGCGGGGTTCAAATCTTTGTCTCGCCCGTCACTGACATCGCTTTCGAGTGAGGAAACTGACGTTAACATTAGCAACACCTGCACTATATAATAGTATTGTATACAAAGTATACAAGTACAAGTATAAGTAAGTAAAAGTGTAAGTACTGTATGTAAAGTATGCAAATGAACATGACAGCACATTGTAATTGGTAAAGAAATGGTAGTCCATATTGCATGAGCACATTGTAATTGGTAAAGAAAGGGTAGTCCATATTGCATGATGAATTCAAATTCATATGACTTCCTGATTAATACGCCATTGTGGCAGTACAAGACCTGGAAAATTAAATTGAGTTTTCTAACCTAACCTTTGATACCTTTGAAATTTTGTTATCTTATGTTTTTTCTCTATTAGCTATCTGACCCCGCCCACATCTCTTCCCTCCCCTCCCCCTTCCCTTGCCTCCTTCCTTCGCTGCTAACAAAGAAAATTGTTACTTTTTGTTGAGGAGAAAAATTAAATACCGAAAGGTGACGTAAAGAAAGAGCTGCTAATTAATTTGCAAAAGTTTGGCAGAGACTGTACTCTGCTGATTAGAAAACTTTCTTCGCCTCCTTCTTATTTTTCTTCTTCTCCTACTTCTTCTTCTTCCTCTGCTTTTCTTTCCTTCTCTTCTCTTCTCTTCTCTGACTTCTATTCTCTTCTCTTCTCTTGTACTATATTCCCACCAGAGTAGGCATACTACGTATTATATGCTATGTATTACATACTACGTATTGCATACTATGTATTACATACTACGTATTACATACTACGTATTACATACTACGTATTACACACTACGTATTACATACTACGTAATACATACTACGTAATACATACTACGTATTGCATACTATGTATTACATACTATGTACTACATACTATGTATTACATACTATGTATTACATACTATGTATTACATACTATGCATTACGATATTTGTATGTTTTATTTCATTTGATATTTTTATTTCATTATTTCTATTTATTATATTTTTGTGCCTGAGAGATTCTGATAAATCAAACTACAGTTGATTATTAGAAAATTAAAAGCTGGTAAAGCTAAGGTTAACGTCAGTTTCCTCGCTCGAAAGCGATGTCAGTGACGGGCGAGCCCAGGATTTGAACCCCGCATATACTGTTCCGCTGTCCAATATCTTACCGACATCACCGCTGACTCAGCCAATTACTGATCACAGCGACATTGTGTGATAGACGTTCAAAGGTCTTCACTTGTCATGTTGTTGATTAGATTGACAGACTAACACATGCTTCCTCTCTCTCTCTCTCTCTCTCTCCCTCGCTCTCTCTCTCTCTCTCTGTGTGTCTCATTCTCTCCCTCTCTCTCTATTCGATATTCTTTTATCTCCCTCACTCTCTCTAGTCTATCGCTTTCTCACTTTGTCTCTCTCTCTATCTATTTCTCTATCTCTCTCTCTCTTTTTCTCTCCCTCTGTGTCTCTGTCTCTTTCTCTCTCTCTCTCTCTCTCTCTCTCTCTCTGTATCTCTCTTTTAATCTCCGTCACTCTCTCTATTCTATCGCTCTCTCACTTTGTCTCTCACTCTATCTCTTTCTCTCTATCTCTCTCTCCGTCTGTCTTTTTCTCTCTCTCTCTCGCTCTCCCTCTCTCTCTCTCTCTCTCTCTCTATTCTATCTCTATTATATATATATATATATATATACATATATATATGTATATCATATATATATACATATATATATATGTATATTATATATACATATATATATATATATATATATATATGTATATATATGTATATTATATATATGTATATATATATATACATATATATATACATATATATATGTATATTATATATATGTATATATGTATATACATATATATATGTATATTATATATATGTATATATATACATATATATATACATATATATATATGTATATTATATATATGTATATATATATATATGTATATTATATATATGTATATATATATATGTATATTTTATATATGTATATATAATATACATATATATATGTATATTATATATATACATAGTTCTAAATAACTGGTTCCAATTTTATTCCTTCTCTTTCTCTTTTGCTCTTTTGTATTCGCCAATATTCATTTCACTCAATACTCACATCGCATCGCATTTGTATCGTCTTGTATTGTATTGTATTGTAGTGTACTGTTTTGCAGTATGCTGCTTTGTATTGTATTATTTTGTATTGTATTTCATTATAGAGTCTAAGACGCAGTGTTGTATTGCAATGTAGTCTACAGTGTATTACGCGGTGTTGTATTGTATTATATTATACATTGTACTGTATTGTTTTGTATTGCATTGCAATACAGTGATAGCCTGGCATTTGTCACAGAGCCAGTAATCGGCTGTTTATATAATCTACTCGGTAACGTGGATAGGCTGCCGCTAAATCTACAACAAGAATTCAAGGTTCGAATCTTAACCTTAACATATAAAATATTTGTTTGATTTCATTCTTATCATATATTGTAATGATTGATTCTGCCTCTCAAGAGCAAAATAAATGAAACAATTTTAATTTTCAAGAAGCTTTAACGCCCACGTTAGCGTTAGTTACGTATCTCGAAAGCGCTTTCAGTGACGGGTAGAGTCCAGGATTTGACTCCGCACATACTGATCCTCGATCGGAAATCTTACCGACTCGGTCTGTTTCAGTGGTTCTTTTAATCTTGAAGATCTCGAATAGCCGGGCGTTAGCTCTATCTTTAGCTAGAATCTTTTACATCAGATATTTGCAAAATTTAGAAAACAAATTCATAGAAAAATGCTACTAGCCCTCTACCAAAGATTTCCACTGAGATGTGAAGGATTCATGAAAGGATAAACTCACTCTGATCCACTTGATCCAAGCTGATGCTTGGAATCCTCTGTGATGCAAATTTTAAAATATACATCGATCCAGAATTGAACCCCGAACCCAGGTTCTAAAGCCAAGCATCTATATCACTTCACCACTGATGTTTCCGATTGATCCCAGTTGAATAGATGATGTCTACATATCCTACTAGAAAATCATAATCGTCTGTAGCTTAAATCAAAACAAACCCTGACTTGGGGTAATAGCATACAGTTATGGTGCAATATTAGTCGCAGATACAAGACAACATCCTAAGAAAATTTCATGTTCCCTGCCAAAAGTGAACCATAATAATTGAAAGAGAGGAGTCGGTAAGGGAAAGAAAACATGGTGTTAAACAATTGAGAGATATTTTAACTAACAAAATATACTAAAAATTGGTGTTTAATAGAATTGCTGCAAACAATAAATAAAATACTGCAAATAAAATTGCTGCATTGAGTTGCTGTCGTATAGAATTGCTGTTTAAAATAGAATTGCTGCATACTGTAAAAAATACTGCAAATAAAATTGCTGCATAGAATTGCTGTTAATATGGTTCTGTACGGCCGGATAGACTCATATGATACTGCCAAATTGTTGTGTGTTACGTTCCGTTTAGTATATTAAGAGAAATCGTCACTAACTTCTTAATTTCAGCTGCAGTTGTTTGAAATAGTTTTATGAAATTGTTTTATTCGACAGGATCATAAGTTTCTGGATGTCGAAATCAAGTACGGAATTCTGCAGGTTCGGTGTACTAAATTCTAATTCTTCTTCTCTAAGTGCCCTGCCTGTTCCAAGCCTGGGCGATCATGGTCATATTCCTCCATATGTCTCTGTTCATTGTTGCTCTGCTTCTAAATTCTAATACATGTGTATAAATCAATTAGCATAAATAATTAATTTATTAATAATTAACTCAATTTAAATCACTTTATATATTCTCGAATTCCTAAAATATTTAGTAGATTCCCAAAGAAGAGTACATTTAGGATGAATTGTTGTATTGAATTATCAATAGATTGATTGATAATTATTATATTGACTAATTTATTGACGGATTGATTTGTTGATTAATTTTTTGGCTGACTTACTGATCGATTGATTAATAGATTGATTTAGGACTGACTGATTGATAGATTAATAGATTGGCTTAGTAATTAAAAGTGTCACAGATGAATTTGTTAATTTTGTTTAATTGATTGGTTGATTGATTGGTTCATTGATTAATTGATTGGTTGATTGATTGGTTCATTGATTAATTGATTGGTTGATTGTTTGGTTCATTGATTAATTGATTGGTTGATTGTTTGGTTCAGTGATTAATTGATTGGTTGATTGTTTGGTTCACTGATTAATTGATTGGTTGATTGTTTGGTTCATTGATTAATTTATTGGTTGATTGTTTGGTTCATTGATTAACTGATTGATTGATTGTTTGGTTCATTGATTAATTGATTGATTGATTGATTGATTTATTCACTGATTAACTGATTGAATGCAGATTGCTGAAGCAGTCAACCACCTGCACGCAGTAGAGAAGATGGTACATCTCAACCTTTGTCCTCAGAACATCATCGTTACTAAGAGAAGAATCTGGAAGCTCACAGGCCTGGGGTTCTCTCAATCACTCGCCGAGGGGAAAAAGGTCTCGTTCTCTCTCTCTTAGTGCACTGCCTAATGGCAGGTCCATGGTATAAAACGCCTCCACTCCACATCAAGCTTGAGCGAATGTCTTACAGTGTCAAAAGCTTGACTAAAATCCAGAGCAATCACTCTGACAAATGGTTGTGATTCTAATAGTGAACTTATATTATGAAAGAGTGGAATAAGAGCAGAAGTAGTAGATCCAGTAGGGGGAAAAGCAAATTGGTTAGTAAAATCAAGATGAGAGGGTGGAGATAGAAAAGCTCGATATATTTATCTTGAGGTAATAATTCACTCAGTAAGACGAAAGAGAACGGAAGTTCTGGAAATAGGACGATAGTCTGAAGGTTCCGCTGGACACGACACTTTAGGTATATGTTTGATTATGGCAGATTTCCATTGAGTGAGCACATAGTATGAGAGATTAATTAATTGTAATAAGAGAAAGCGAGATCAGTACTAGTGTTGTCTATTAGCTAGGGTTCTATTACTGTCATATGTATGTAGAAGACAAAAAAATAATTGATATATAGAGGAGTTATATGAAATGGACCAACCAGTAGGCAGTACACTGAGAGAGAGACACTGAGAGAGAGAGTGATAGAGAGAGAGAGAGAGAGCCAGAGTGAGAGAGAGAGAGAGAGACAAACAGAGAGAGAGAACAAGAATAATAATAGCTTGCATATGTAAATGAAGTTTAAAGGCAGTTCTCGGAATTAACTAACTAACGGTCTAATTAATATTCACAGTTCTTGCTATTTATACCTACTCAATACCACAAAGTAGATAAATAACACCAACTAAAACTTATTTTTTTATTTTTTTATTTTTATTTTTTTATCTTCCAGGACTTATTTCCAGTACGCCCATGGTCGCCTAAGATCTCTAAAATGGCTCAGCCGGATATAGACTTCATGGCGCCTGAAGTACAGCTTGACACGTCATCAAAGATGGCTACCACAGGATGTGACGTGTTCTCACTGGGGCTGCTAGTGTGCTGTGTGTTCAATGAGGGTAGATCTCTGATCAGAGCGGGTTACAATCCTGCCGCCTACATCAGGGAACTCGACAAGGTCAGTTGTTTATACTTGCTAAAATTCTTATATTTATTTATTTATTTTATTGTATTAATTTTATTTATAGATATTTATATTTATTATACTTCTTATATTTATTTATTTTATTTACTATATTAATTTTATAGTTATTTATATTTATTTATAATTTTTATATTTCACTGGCTGGAGCCAGTGGCGATGTCGGTAAGGTACTCGACCGCGGATCAGTATGTGCGGGGTTCAAATCCTGATCTCGCCCGTCACTGACATCGCGTTCGAGCGAGGAAACTGGCGTTAACATTAGCTTTACAAGTTTTTCTTATATTTGAATGCAGTTGCCGGACCTGCTAAGTGGCATAGTTCACAACATTCCTATAGGACTGGTCGAGGCCATTGAACGAATGACCAACAAAGAGGTCAGATATCGTCCATCTACGCAATACTTCATCATGGTAAGTCTTCATTATCTTTTAAATGTTTTAATTTTACTAATATTATTAATATTATTAAAATTATTAATATTATAATATGAGAATGTATTAATAGCATAAGGGTAACATCATGATTTTTTAAATGACGGATTCTGAGGTGAATTGAACTCTCGTGGGTTCGAATCCCAGTCGCGCTGATCTGAGAGTGAAATCTCGGACATTCACTGGACTTGTTATACGGAAAATGGTTTAAATTGCCTAACGGTTTAAACATGTGGTAATAAAAGTGATAGATATCAACACAGTTGATTATTCACTATAATGCGTGTTTGCTTTTTAAAAAAAAATATATTAGTGAAAAGTAAATTCTCTTTATAATACAGTATTATATCGTGTTGTATCGTGTTGTATCGTGTTGTATTGTATTGTATTGTATTGTATTGTATCGTGTTGTATTATATTGTATTGTATTGTATTGTAGTTGAAATACTTTGACGACGCAGTGGTTCACTGTATGTCTACTATCGACGCTGTGGACGTTAAACACATGACAGAGAAGTGTGAGCTCTTCGTCATACTACCACCAACCATCCCGCTCTTCCATAGGGTAGGTTTAGATCAATCAATCAAAAATAATCAAAAATTAATGAATCAATCAATCAATATAGCAATCTATCAATAAATCAATCAATCAATCAAGTAATCAATCAATCAAGCAGTAAATAAATAAATAAATTAGCAAATAAGTTCCATAGCTATTTTTCCGTTTTTCTGAAATAAGAAACGACGGAAAATTATGCAAAAACTATGTAGTATAATACATACTCCGTTAATTTCTCAAAAGAATAATAAGAAAGCAATTTCTATTATTACTATTAATAATAATAATAATAATAATAATAATAATAATAATAATAATAATAATAATTAGGCTTTCCATGACTTTGCAAAGATTTCATGCAGTCTGCTTCAACAATTCTTGTAAGCCGATTGATGACCTCGAGTAGCCGGGCGGCGATTCAGCACGTATTGCTTGAATCGCTTTTATCATACCCCAGGTTCTTTACACCGGGGTAAAAAAAATAATAATATTATTATTATTATTATTTCTAATAATGATGATAATAAAAATAATGATATTGTTATTATTATTATTATTAGTATTATTATAAAAGAAAGACTTTATTTAATTAAAAGAAATATGAAAAAATATTTAAAATAGTTCCTCTACGCTCTGAGAGGCCGCATTCGCCAATGTGTTATTATTATTATTATTATTAATATTAATATTATTATTATTATTATTATTATTATTATTAGCTGTTTCTAATTGGCTGCAGAGTTTGCTAGTCCACTCTATCATCCCCACGCTGAGAGAGCAGCTTGACCACGCCCACATGGTGGTGCTCGTGCTACCGTCCCTTCTGGCTCTTGTGGAGCATCTGAACGAGGAAGACTATAGGCTGCTCATTGAGCCAGAGCTAAAGAGGGTCTACAACATGCCTGCCAGGCCAATCCAGGTTTCTATCAATCAATCAATCGATCAATCATTCGATCAATCGATTAATCAATCAATCGATCAATTAATCGATCAATAGATCAATCAATCAGTCAATCAATCAATCAATCAATCAATCAGTCAGTCAATCAATCAATCAATCTATCAATCGATTTATAAATGAGTTAGCCAGTACATCGGTCAGTTATAAAATTAAGTAGTTTATAAATAAATCAGTTGTACAATAAATTCAACGATATTTAGATTAACTAATCGACTAATGTTTAACTCAGGCGATGGTTCAAACCTATTTAACTGATATAATGTTCTTTAGATCGATAGATTAATTGATCGATTGACTATTGAATGATTGAATGATCGATTAATTGACTGCTAGGCCACTATATTTCTCATGGAGAAGCTAGAGGTATTGCTAAGCAAGGCCTCAGAGGAAGAGAGGAGCTCTGAGATACTGCCCATGATCTTCTCAGCACTCGAGTCTAATAGCATACAGGCTCAGGTGAGATCACGTGATCTCACT
>CAJHZI010000420.1:100000-110000 GCA_905160935.1 Enchytraeus crypticus | reverse complement strand
TTGTTTTTTGGCAGGCAACTGCAATGTAATATATCCTTAAAATTTAATATATCCTCTATAGACATTCAATCTAGACATATATTAACTGTAAATTAAGACATAAGTTTATCATCATTTGACAAGAAATTCAAATAGATTTTTTGTAATTAAAATGAAGAAATATATAATAAATATATACGAATATATAGAATATAGTCAGCCGTCAATAGAAGCACACATCCCTCCCCACTCTCCCACTAGGATTTGTTTATTATGTGAACAGAGTTACCGCTACATATTATAAAAGGTCTAGAGCAGCTGTTGTTGCTGTTGCTACAGATTGAGCAAGCAGTTCTAGACAACATAGTACGACAGAGACGGGCCAGTCAGTTGTTAGCTCAGCAGCTTGCCTCAGCTGCGGCTGGCGGGGGGCCTAATCCCCACATTCTCGTGTCTGAGGCATCCATTTCTGATTTTAAAGATTCGTTTCTGGGGGCAATGGGTGGACGGCGAGCCAGCACTGTCAGCACTGGGCCAGTACTAGTACCGGTAGGTTATAGGTTTTGGTTCTGTTTTGGTTTTTCGTATAGTTACACAAGCAGTCAACACACGTTCTTCCAAGGTGGTCGCCCACAAAGTACTAACCGGCGCGATGGAGCTTAACTTCGTTCAAATGGCGCGCAGCTAAAGCGAGTGTGCTAAATCCTGCCCCAAATAGTGTTCTACGAGTGATTGATTAATCGTAACTTTGGAGTTTTCTCAAGTGACGGTGTCAGTGGAATTGTAGGGTATGCTTTCGACTGCGGTTCAGTAGGAGCAGGATTTAAATCCCTGGCTCACCCGTCACTTCTGTGCCTTCAAGAGTTACGCGTGTTTTAAATAAAGATTGATGTGTTTGCCCATTCAGTGTTCGGGTTTACTCACTGTGTTCTAGTGTTTAAAAAGCTGGTAAAGCTTGTATATTAACGTCAGTTTCCTCACTCGAAAGCGATGTCAGTGACGGTTAGTTTTTCATCTGTCAAGAACATGTTCTTCGAAAAAATACTTTATTCGAAATGTGTTGACTGTCGTGCTGTGTGATATGTGATCAAATAAACATGTAAGTTGTTGTAGCAATAAAACAATAAAGCCTCCTCAATAAAACGCGAAAAATGAAAGAAGGATGGATGAACTTCTGGAACAACAAGTTGGCGCTCTCTTTCAATAATATATTCTGCCGAAATGTAAAAGTTTTACCGAGGCTGAAAGTTCGGGATTTTACCAAATACATTCAGACATCTAGTGGAAATATCTCGAGCGAGTTCTCGGTCAATAACGAGTTTTCAATCTCAAACAGGATTTCGCTTAGAATAAGTTTTCAGTTAGAATAAGTTTTCAGTTAGAAGAAGTTTTCAATTAGAATAATAATAATAATAAATAATAATAAAGGTTTAACGTCCGTTTCCTCATCCAGGGATGATGTCAGGGACGTCCCCAACAGCACATATCACTACAGATCAATTCACCCAGACCAATCTGCGAAAGAAATGTGCTGAGGAGAAGCAAGGTGCTAAACGAAAGCCAGTCCGGTGATCAAAAAAATGGTCAGGGTAGATTGATTATGTCTATGGTGGGAAAAGGTAAGTTTTAAGCTTGCTAGAGAATGTTGAAAGAGAAAAACAAGAGCGAAGATTAGCAGGTAAAGAGTTCCATATTGTGAGTGCTGCGTAAGAAAATGAACGTCTGCCCAATGACGTAAGAATATTTGGAACAGAGAGAAGATTGGCATCGGTGGAGCGAAGTGTACGTGAGGGACGATAGGGAAGAAGAATTTCAGATAAGTAAGAAGGCTTGCCAAATCGCAGAGTTTTGAAAATTAATAGAGCTATTTTATATTTTATGCGTTGATTAACAGGGAGCCAGTGAGGACTGCGAAGTAGAGAAAGAGAGCGAAATTGAAGTCGAGAGGACTTACAAACAACACGTTTGTAAGTCCTCTCGACTAAGTTTTCAGTTAGAACGAGCATTCGGTCAGAATAAATACCTATCTGGATATTATACCGAGTTTTGATAGGATTTTTTTTATTTATTCAGGACGTGGGCAGGAGGGATAGCTACGGGAGATTGATCACCAGGGGGTACAATTCAAATCGTCGTTCAAGTTTTCAGGGGATCTGTGAAACAGCCGTAAGCTTGGCTCTCTCTCTCTCACTTTCTGTCTCTTTTAGTGCACTGCCTACTGGCAGGTTCATGGTATATAACGCCTCCAGTATTCTCTATTTTCTGCTTTCCTCTGAATTAATTAAAATCTCCAGTCCACATTCGGATGGATCTTTAAATCATCTATAACATATAACATTCCTTTTCATATACCATTCATTATTCTGGGAGATTCTGCTTATGCCGAGGGGCCACCTATGTTTTCCTCAGCTTCGACTAACATTTACTGGGCAGGGGCGTCATTCCCTGAGAAAACTATCATGTCTACCCATAAGCTTGCCTATCAATCAATTAATACATTAATCAATCAATCATTCTATCAGTCTTTCTAACAATAAGTTAGTTCACATCTTCTTAAAAATCATAACAAAAGTAAACACACAATATAGTGAAATGATCAACTATGTTGATATCTATCACTTTTAATACCACACGTTTAAACCCTAGCTACATTATAATGTATGGATAAGGCATAGACTTTGTGAAGGGATGAACTTGTTGATTTAAGGAGTGCTGTTATGGAGCGAAAAAACAGACTTTGAGTATGAATATGTACCTTGAACCTGCCACTTGGCAGTGCACTGAAGAAGAAGAATGTTTTTTAAATTTTCTTTTCTTTTAATGTTTCTTTACTGGCTGAAGCCAGTGGCGATGTCCGTAAGATACTCAACCGCAGATCAGTATGTTCGGGGTTCAAATCCTGGGCTCGCCCGTCACTGACATCACTTTCGAGTAAGGAAACTGACGTTAACCTTAGCTTGACCAGCTTTTATAATTATTTAGGTTTGCAATGTCTACCAATAAGACCTGAACAACACTGTTAAAAAGTAAACTCGCATTATAGTGCAATGAACAACTGTGTTGATATCTATCACTTTTAATACCACATGTTTAAACCGTTAGGCATTTTAATCCATTTTCCGTATAACCAGTCAAGTGAATGACCGAGATTTTACTCTCAGATCAGCGCGGCTGGGATTCGAACCCACGAGAGTTCAATCCATTTCAGGATCTGTCATTTAAATCTTCATGACGTTACCCCTACGCAATTAGACATTCTTAACACTATCTCAGAAGCAATGTATCGAATTGAGAAAAATAAACCAAGACAACCATAGGCCGCTTTAGTCTTTGATAGATTTCTTATTTTTCTTGTAGATGCAGTTCTTTGGAGCGAAATGATGAACAGAGATATCAATATTTGCTGTGAAACTCTAACTAAAACTGCAACATAGTCACAATACAACTGTCTACATGAAACACAATGGAGCGGAACGACGACTAAAACTGAACTAGAAGTTACATAGAAATTAGAACAAAAATGAGTTAGTATCGGCCATTAACAGATCATCATCATCATCATCATCATCATCATCATCTTCCCTTTAATCCCAGTTTATAAGGGTCGGGATGCGAATAAAATCAAATCCTCTGTTTCCTACATCATACCATCCATCAGTCAATAAACCCATTTGAGACTTTTCTATTCGTTTAAATTTAACAGATCGAGAAGGTAATTAATACAATTCCAGATGCATGTCAGAACTATATGACTCTAAGAACTATAACGGAACGAAATCAAGTTATGGAACTGATACTGAAAGTGGACGTTTCAGTAGCAATACTACAGCGCAACTTCTCAACGAAAGAAAACTTAATAGAGAAAATAAGAGTCAGAGGCGCTTGTCTAAAGAAGTTATGTGTCGATGTCACTCTCTCTTTCTCTCTCTATCTCTCTCTCTGTCTCTCTGTCTCTCTCACTATCTCATTCTCTTCTTCCCTCACCCTTCCTCTCTCTCTCTCTCTCTCTCTCTCTCTCTCTCCCTCCCTCTTCCTCACTCTCTCACTCGGATATAGTCCGCCGAAATTTAACAGTTTCAACAAAGTTTACGTTTTAACCAAACCCACAATTCACATTTTTCCTTCCGAACTCGAATTCCTGCCAAATTCCGTATCAAACTTTATTACCTGTCTATAATTTTCTTGTGTTTCTTTGCTTTTTAAATTTCAAATTTATCTTACCGAAACTCAAACTATTCAAATATGCGTAAATGACCAATTTACTTCTACGCATAATAAGGGGCACTTCATGCTGCAATCTACCCTGACCATTTTTGATCAGCGGACTGGGGTTCATTTAAGAATTTACTTTTATGTAAGAAACAATGGAAATGTAGTTTATATTGTAAGTCTAACGTTTAGGTCAGAAGCTCAATGTCTCTTCAATAGCATCTTTATCGGCTCTATAAAGAGACTCGACACACTCGAGTTAGCGTTACAAAGAACCACGTAATTAAAGCTAAAGACGAATTTAACGTCAGTTTTCTACTCGAATAGCATGTCAGTGACGGGGAGAGCACTGAATTTGAACCCTGCACCTACTGATCCGCTGTCGAACAACTTATCAACAAGCCACCGGTTCAGCTCTAATACAATGGCAATCCTAATACAATGGCAATGATCGCTTTTACGGAAACTTAGAGATAGAGAGAGAGAGAGAGAGAGAGAGAGAGACAGAGAGAGACAGAGAGAGACAGAGAGAGACAGAGAGAGAGACAGAGAGAGAGAAACAGAGAGAGAGAGAGAGAGAGATAAAGAGAGAGAGAGATAGAGAGAGAGATAAAGAGAGAGAGAGAGAGAGAGAGAGAGAGAAATGACTATTGTGTTCAGCTAGTATTAAGCCACGGTCAATAGTCTGACAGGATACCTGATATGATCAACTTGACGACTTGGGTATTTGATATTGAGTTACTTTGTAGTCAATAAACGGCTTGAGAGTAGGCCTAAATAAACGTTATATCACCTATCTAGCACTGTAAGACATAGTACAGTCACAGAAAGAGAGAGAGAGAGAGAGAGAAAGAGAAAGAGAGAGAGAGAGAGGAGAGAGAGAGAAAGAGAAGGGGAAATTAAATGAAAAAAAAAGAATTAAACGAAAGGGAAATAAAGAAACATGTATTGAGACGAGTGGTACATTTCAAATACTCAATATGCAATTGAATGTTGGAAAAATTTTTCTACAAAATAAATGAAACTAGAGTCAACATAGATGTAACTCCATAGGAGAATGTAGCGAAAAGAACTCGAAAAATATTAAGTTACGAAATGAAGTTTTACAAAGAATTTCAACTAGTCAGGATCGATCCATTGAATCGAATAAGTCGTCAAAAGTGGCGGGATTTAGCGCACTCGGTTAAGCTTCGCGTCAGTTGAACGAAGTTAAGCTCCATCGCGCCCGGTTAGTGGGCTTTGTGGGTGACCACCTTGGAAGCCCGAGTGTTGACAGCTTTTAAAGAAAATAATCCGGAGGGTGTTGGAAGATTATTTTAAAATCCGCGCCGGTTGCAATTGATTCGCCAACAAAAGGCAAATGATCATTAATAAAAATGGAGTGAAACAGAGGAAATAACGAAAAATGCAAAAACAGCAGAGAAGAAATGAAACTATGTAGCATATGCGGTATGTCATGAATGTAACTATACGAAATATAGAAAGAAAAAAACGTTGGTTTCTTTATGAACTGTAGTTTTTACTTAGATTATTTTCAATCCTCCAGAAGAATGCCAGATGTTGGATCTGCTCAAACTAAGCTAAGCCCAACACAAAACAGACAATTCTTATCACGATAGCCAATTGAACTTAACGAGTTGTGTCTTGATCATTGAAGAAATAATTAACCGTTAACAGCACGTAATAATAATAATAATAATAATAATGATAATAATAATAATAAGTGTACCTAAACTTATGCACATTCTGCGCTCTAGTCCGAGCTTCTCTAATCCGCGGCTTTTAGACTACGACGAGGCTCTTAGGCTATGCTTGTGCGCCGTTATCAACGCAGATTTGTCTGATTTGCTGTGGCAGCAAGCCAGTCTACCGGTGAGCAAGGGTGGTCTTGGAATTCGTCCTGTTTCCCATATCGCGCCTTCAGCCTTCCTGGCATCAGCGATGGGAACGAGGCAGTTGCAAGATGCCATCCTTCATAAGTGCTCCCTTTCTGCCGATAGATCCATTGACGTTGCGTTGTCAGTTTGGTCCAAAAGCCTCACCTCCAGTGCTCCACCTTCTACCTCAGTCAGTAACCAGAAATCATGGGACCGTCTTATAGTGGATCGGATTTATACCAGTCTGTTAAAATCCCAGTCCAATGCAGTAGACAGAGCACGACTCCTAGCTGTATCAACCAAAAGAAGCAGCGACTGGCTTCACGCTCTCCCTGTTGCTTCTTGTGGGCTTTTTAGACAATGAGGCGATTCGAGTAGCCGTTAGTTTCCGTTTAGGGGCGAAAACTGCGAGCCTCACATGTGCCCTTGCGGTCATGAAGTCGACGCTTTAGGTCTCCACGGCCTCTCCTGCAAACGAAGCTCAGGTAGAATGTCTCGCCATCACAATTTAAATGACTTAATATGGCGAGCACTTTCTAGAGCAGGCATCCCTTCCTCTAAGGAATCAAGTGGGTTGTCCAGATCAGACGGCAAGCGTCCGGACGGCATGACTTTAGTGCCCTGGTGCCACGGGCACCAAATGTGCCGTATGGGACGTCACGGTCATTGACACTATGGCAAACTCCTACCTGAATACGACTCAGTCACAGCCAGTGGAGCTGCTGTTCATGCCGCCTCTAGGAAATTGGATAAATACCGTGATCTGTCCTTAGGATATGAGGTTGTTTCTGTGGCCATTTCAACCATGGGCCCGATGAATCCCGAAGGAGTTGACTTTATTAATGGCATAGGCAGACTTATTGCAGAGCAAACCGGCGATAAGCGAGAGACATCTTTTCTTTGGCAAAGGCTTTCCATGACATTGCAAAGATTTAATGCAGTCTGCTTCAACAATTCTTTTAAGCCGATTGATGACCTCGAGTAGCCGGGCGGCGATTCAGCACGTATTGCTTGAATCGTTTTTATCAAACCACAGGTATAAAAAAATAAAAAATTTAATAATAATAATAATAATAATAACAATAATAATAATAATAATCATGACGTTTTCTACACATCTAACCATTGCGTTATTGAAACATTCGTGTCGTAAGAAGCCGACTAAGCAAGAAATGGGAAGTCATCTCAGAAGCTATTTTTCCTGCCACTTGGCAGAACACTAGAGAGAGAGACATATAGTAACTTACAGTTATCGTAGTTAAAACTTAACTAAGAATATATTAAATTTTTTAATTATATAAAAATAAAGAAATATATAAAAAATATTCACATTTTTTTGCAGATTGGTTTGGGTGAATTGATCTGTAGTTATGTGTGCTGTGGGTACGTCCCTGACATCATGTTGAGATGAGGAAATGGACGTTAAACTTTAATTATCATTAATTAAATCAAAACAGCTTACTAAATTGTGCGCTAACAAATCCTGAAAGAGGCTTGTCTACATTGCCACTGTGGATGTAATTGAATGTACTCAGAGAACTGCATTTTAATACTTTATACTGCCATTAAAATGGTGTTTAATAGCAAATTAAATTGCAGTATTTAACGCCATCAAAAAGGCATGTTGTGTAAGTTAACTATATCAATATGAATCTTTATAGTTGTCAATTGTCTAGCACTGACAAAAGGCAACGACAACTAATAACCATGGAGGGGAAAGAAGGAAATAACCTAAACTACACAAACTAATATGGAAATTATGTAGCACAATGCGGTATGTCATGTGTGTAACTATACGAACACAACATGCAGATGAAGTTTTACGGGCTCATTTTATGCGAACAAAATGAAGTAAAGGCTTAAGCAATCTTGTTATTCATATATATACGAACGTTATTCGAAAACAAATCTGGCCTTGAATATTGTACCATCTCAAATACGCGCATTGATTAAATTGTTTCCATTTAATGACAAAGACGTCATCTGTTTATTCTCCGTCTTGTTCCATATCTGCAGGTAGAGAGAGATAGTGTCAGTGGAGTGAGAGAGACAGAGTCGATCAATCAATCAATCCATCAATCATCAGTTAGTCAGTCAATCAAATCAATTGGTTAATCAGTCAATCAGTCAGTCAGTCAGACAGTCAATCAATTAAGCAATCAATCAATCAATCATTCGTTCAATTAAATCAAATATCAATTAATCAATCAGTTAATCATTCAGTAATCAGTCAGTCAGTCAATCAATCAATCAATCATTCATTCAGTCAATCAGTCAATTAAATCAATCAATCAGTCAATCAATCCATCAATCAATTAATCCAAGTGTAAAAAGGATGAAGAAGACAGCGGGCAATCACTACAGTAGCCATGTGTGCTCATTTAAAGACAACATTAAATGACTAGTAAGTGTTAAAGACATGATACATCGCGATCTGGTCAAATGATTAGAACTATGTATGCTATAAAGTGAGAGAAAGTAATTGAGCAGTATTAGAATATAATCGACATGCCATTTGGCATAATACTGGAGAGAGAAACAGAAGGAGAAAACGAAAGAGAGTGAGAGTAAGAGAAAGTGGAGAAAGAGAGAGAGAGACAGAGAGAGAGAAAGAGAGAGAGAGAAAGAGCGAGAGAGAGAGAGAATTTCATAACAGCACACACAAGCACTTCAGTAAATTGCTCTTATAGAGTTTTTATCGACACTTCTTTGCAGCACTGTCAATAGCGCTCTAATTGTATCAGTTGTATGAAAGAATAGGGCGGAAAATAATTAACTTAATTACATTTTCCATTCTAATTGAGTTTTAATTGTCTGGGTTTCAATTGACTAGAGAGAGAGAGAGAGAGAGAGAGAGAGAGAGAGAGAGAGAGAGAAAAGTGTAAGGGAAAAAAGCAATGAAGAATTTTCAAATTTCTTTTTAATTTCAGTAAAGAAATGAATAATCCTTCTAGTTCCTATATTATCATTCTTAGAGACTGTGGGCGGAGTCAATCAATATGAGAGGCGTAGTAGTGGGCGGAGTCAATCAATATGAGAGCCGTAGTAGTGGGCGGAGTCAATCAATATGAGAGCCGTAGTAGTGAGTGGAGTCAAGCAAAGTGACAGAAGGAGAATTGATATTTTAAAAATAAAAAACAATTAAAAAGTAACAGAAAGTTGCTTTTTAATTGTCTGTTGCTTAAAAAGCAACAGGCTTCTTCATAAAATTTGTGGCAGCCTAAAATCCCTAAAACCACTTTGATGCATCTTTTACTTATCAGTGGCAATAATCTCTATATTATGATGCAGGATCAGGCGGGATTTATTCAAATTTCGCTCATCATCCTACTTTCAATCCCAGTTTAACTAGAGCCGAATGCAGCAAGGGTTTTCTAGTATTGCGAGACAATAAATGGAACGATTGATTCAGTCGTCTTTGTTTTATCTCATTGTTTAAGCATATCTCTCTGATGAAATCCGAGAGGTGGGAATGATCTAACTCTATTCTTCACTCCAGTTCTAGATTTCTGTCCTCATTGTTGCTTCTTCTAGGATTCCAAAATCGAGGCGACTGGTTTTGTGGTTTGTAAAATATAAAATAGAGTTTCAAGACGCGATTAAAATTTCTGTAATTAGTTGAACGTATCGATTGTTCAGAATGCACGGTATGGTAATCAGGTAATATATTAACCAGGCTACATTTTAACCAGGTAACATATGAACCAGATAACGTATTAACAACGTAACGTATTAACAAGGTAATATATTAACTAGGCAACATGCTAACTTGGTAACATATTAACTAGGTAACATATTAACTAGGTCAAATATTAACCTGGTCACATATTACACAGGTAACATATATACCAGATAACATGCTAGGCTTAATTTAATTATTGGCATAAATGAAATTAGTAGTTCATACTGTATTAAAAAATAAAGAAATTTAATTA
>CAJHZI010000420.1:65000-95000 GCA_905160935.1 Enchytraeus crypticus | reverse complement strand
TATTAACATCTGGTGTAGCAACAAGTGAATCGATGGAACTGAATGTAACGACATCAGAACTGAAAGTTAATTATACATCTCTGGGTTCAGCGGAGATTAAAACATCATCAATCATTCAGTCCGGTAGTTTTGTTGAACTATATTCTAGTCATGATGCTACTGGAACTATAACTAAAACTGTAACTGTTACGGAAAACAATTTAACACAGACTGAAATAGCGAAGAGCTCTACGGTAACAGCGAGTTATGGTTTGGCTCATGAGTCAACGGTTGCGGGTTCAAATGGAATCAGCGCCAACGAAACTTCAAACAATCCTGAGTTGGCGTCAATTACCACCAGCAGCTACAGTCGGATTATTAGTGGTATTAAATGTGTTCAATATTATATTTTTTTTATTTTAGTATTTTAATATTCATATATGAAACAAGAACAAAACATAAATACAATGATACAATAGAGTTTTTATGATACAATAAATATAATGAAATACAATGTATGCCAAATTATCATCATTCTTCCCTTGAATCTCAATTTAACTAGGGCCGTAATTAGAAAATTGTTTAGCAATTTCAGGAGCCTAGGCGCTCATCAACCTAGCGCTTCATCTGACATTTGTCTGAATATAAAGCCAGTGCTTTGTTGCATTTTTTCGTCACATGAAGTCTACGGTTGGTCTATACTTCAGCAACTAGGACAGAACATGTGTCCTGAATGGTTTTTAAAAAAATACATTTTTGTTGAGTTGGTTTAGAAATTTAGACCACGTCACATTGATGAGGTGATGCAACCTGTTTATTGAGATTTATCAATTTAATCAAGACTGATTGATCTGTTCGTCGATTGATTGGTTAATTGATTGATTGATTGATTAATTGACTGATTGATTGATTGATTAATTTATTGATTGATTGATTAATTGATTGATTGATTGATTGATTGATTACAGACGACACCTGTCTTATAGATCCTCCACTAACGTCAAACATTTTCCTACAGTCCGTATTCAGAGACCGATACGGAACTGTGGCAGTTTACCGTTGCCCTCCTGGTGAGGTGTGGTGGGAAGGTGGATCTCAGAGATCCCTCGTCTGTTCCAGTCACTGGAAGAACTTGATCTTGACCCAATGTTCAGTCAAACCTGACCTTTATCTTCCTCCTCTCACCAATAGAGGTAGATCTTATTCATTGGTTTGGATTTACATACTTGTATTACTGTGGCTGTCACTGCTGTTTGGACTGGACACATACTATAGTAAAATAATCGTAAGTCTTTTAATGAAAACACACTTTCATGTGCGTTTTATTTCTTTATATGATTGGTCATTTCTGAATTAAAGAAACCTGCAGTGAGGTAAACACTTCATCAGAGCACGCGTTTCAATTCATGCTGCGTTGTCTTGTTGCAGGTTGATCAAATAGAGCTGACCAATCACTGAGAATGAATAAACAGCAACTAAACTATAACCGGCAACTTATTTTTTATATAGGCCTACAGCTCTATCTTATTAAAATAAATTAACTATTTTATTTAATTAATTCTTAACTCATTTCAAAGCAATAATCATATAAAAACTACTTTCTCACTTAATCTATTTATTTTTATTTTTCTAAATACTTTTTATAATTTAGCAATTTTTATTTCACTGTTTTAAGTGCTTTATTATTTATATATTATACTAGAATTCAACTAATAAATAAGACAAGCGCAAATTTTGCCACTGATATTGATACTAACCCTGTCAGGGACTTCTTTGGCTTTATTTACGAGCAGTCGACACCTGTCACTCACCTCCAATCATGCGGTACGCTTCATTGGTAAGTTTGGAGGAGTATGGAATTGGAACTCAGGTGGTTTTCCAGTGTAGTGCTGGGTACAGATTCTCTGACGGCAGCAGACGGAGATTGGTAACGTGTTTCACAGAGACAGGCTGGGACATAGAGGATATCTGCTCGGGTCTGATAGACTTTAAAGTATTTTATTTCATTGATTACTAACTGAATAACCGTTAATAATGTTAAATTAATGGCAAATCGTTGGGCAAACGGGATAGTTTTCTCAGGGGATGACGCCCCTGCCCAGCAAATGTTAGTCGAAGCTGAGGAAAGCGTAAGGGGCCCACCTCGTCATAAGCAGAATCCCCCAAGAATAATGCTATATATCAACAGGAATGTTATATGACTAAAAGATCAACTCGTATGTTGACAAGAAGAGGAAAACGAAAGCTAGAGATGAGTGTAGGTGTTATATATCATGGACCTACCAGTGGGCAGTGCACTAGGAGAGAGAATGCAATAGTACGAGCCTAATAATTTAAAGTTTTATTTTATTTTAATTAATAAAAAAGGTTTAACGATTTAATTGATAGATTGATAAATAAAGCCTGTGCTTGCTAATCGCTGCAGTGATGCGCTGTTCTCCACTGGAGGCGCCACTGTACGGCTGGGTCAATATAGAGGACGATGGGTCAGGGCTTCTGATAGCTCGCGTGGGCTGCCTGCAAGACTACGTTCTGCCGCCAAAAGATTTTCTTCATACGAGCGTCTTGACTCTAGAGTGCGACAATAACTCAACAGCAACCTGCTGGAACAACTCGGTGCCTACAGCATGTGTGGGTTTGTATATATATATATATATATATATATTATATATATATATATATATATATATATATATATATATATATATATATCCAAACACGCACAATTATATATGTTTAACGTCCATTTCCTAATACGAGGATGATGTAAGGGACGTGGTAGATATATATAGGCCTCTCTCTCTCTCTCTCTCTCTCTCTCTCTCTCTCTCTATATATATATATATATATATATATATATATATATATATATATATATATATATATATACCGACTGGGGCAAAAAATGATAATCCCCTAGCGAAATCTCAATAACTTCAACAAAACTCAAAATATTTGCACAAATTTTTTGGAGCATCTACAGGAGGAATTTCTGCATATCACCTGCAAATTTGATGAAAATCTATTGAGCAGTAAGAAATTTACAGTGTTTCTACGAAAACAGTACAAAAATCAATTCTAACAAAGTTTTTTTTTAACCAAAAGTCTTAATAACTTGGACAAAACTCAAAATAGTTGTACAAAATTTTCTGGGCTTCCAGAGGAGGAATTTTTGCATACATTTCGAAAATTTTGTGAAAATATTTTCAGAAGTAACAAACATACAGCGCTTCTTCGGAAAAAATTTTAAAATCAATTTTAACAAGTCTTATTTAAACAAAAGTACCGGAAATTTTCTTCACAATTTAGGAATAATTTAAACAGAAGAACGAATTTTAAGCGTCTTTTATTAGAGTAGCTAACAATGTAGTGCAGGCTTATACTCCACCATTTAAGTAAACGGCCCTTTTCAGGGTCGTTATTTTCTTTAAAAGGAACTACTAACGTTTCAAAAAGCCTTGTTAAAATTGATTTTAGCACTTTTCTAGTAGAAATGCTGTAATTTCGTAACTACTGAACATATTTTAACCAAATTTGCAAGATATACGCATAAATTCCTAACTAGAAGCTCCGTAAATTTCGTAGAGATATTTGGAGTTTTCTTAAAGTTATTGAGATTGCGCTAGGGGATTATTTTTTTTCCCCAGTCTGTATACATATACATGTACATGTACAAGTGTGTGTGTACATAGAAAAAATATCGTCATCATCATCGATTAATAATTATTGTACTTAGAAAGCCTAATTGGAGTAAAGAACAGAATTAGTGCGATGTTTTGTGTCACAGCTAAGGGCTGCAGTGAACCTCACACTCTGGAAAATGCCACAGTGACGCTGCAACGGGAGGAAGACCTAGGCTTTATCCTCGTTGGAAGCAACGCCACGTACACCTGCATTCCAGGTACAAGATTTGAGGATGGTCAGGAGACGTCGATGGTCACTTGTGGAATGGGAGGTGTGTGGAGACATCCATCTGGAATAGAAAAGTGTCAGGGTGAGTGCCACTGAGTGGTCTCGTTTATACATCCGATTATATCAAAATAACTCTCTCTCTCTCTCTCTTATTGCACTGCCTACTGGCAGGTCCATGGTATATAACTCCTCCACTCTTCTCTCTCTCTTAGTGCACTGCCTACTGGCAGGTCCATGGCACATAACTCCTCCACTCGATTCTCTCTCTCTCCCTCTTAGTGCACTTCCTACTGGCAGGTCCATGGTATATAACGTCTCCACCCTTCTCTGTCTTTCATTTTCCTCTTATATTTCTATTTTCTTTCCGATTAAAATCAAGACAACAAACTCTAATTATCCACTAATACAAAATGTAACATCTCATATGTTCCAATCTTCAAATGAACAATCAAAGCAATTTATAAAAAATAACCCTAATTTAATACCCTTAAAATTGTAACGCAAATTATGTATATATGGATATATAATTAATTATATAACTAATATTATAACTATGCTAACTATAACTAATTATGTATATGTATATATAATTATGACACTGTGGTTACTTAGATTAAATGATAATTGATGTCGTAAAGTATATCAAAGACGAGTACGAGACTGTGGAAAACGGATGACAGAGTGGAGGCTTTATAGCCCATGGACCTGCCAGTAGGATGTGTACTAGACAGAGAAAGAGAGAGAGAGAATCATACAGCGTATGGTAACGTGGTCTAGCTAAAGGTTCTTTAACTGTGTTGTACATGTGTACTTGCGGTTAGATGGTCACTTACATGGACAGAACTATTTACATCATAGCGGGTTTTTGTTTACATCATCGCAGGAATTGAGAATTTTAATTTAACTTTTTAAACCTAGCCCCTACCCTTTATCCTAACGCTAAACATATTCCTAGGAAACTAATACAAATTTAGTAAAACTTTAAAGAATAAAAAGTGACTCAAAACAAGATCCCGCGATGATGCAAAGAGTTCTGTCCAAGTAATTGTCTATCTAGCCGCTGATGTGTTGTATTGTCTCCACCAGTAGGTAGATGTCCACCACTCCCACCACCACCAGATGGAGCAGCTCTCACGGGGACCTCGCACCTGACCCACGAGAGAGGCAGCAAGGTATGGTACAGCTGTGAGGAGGGGCTGTGGGCTCTGCCATTGGGTGCTCTCATGTTCTCAGAGTGTGACGGGTCAATCTGGTCCAGCCTGAACTTTGCCTGTAGAGGTTTGCGCTGCCTTCTTTCTGCTGCCTTCTTTCTGCTGCCTTCTTTCTGCTGCCTTCTTTCTGCTGCTCTATGCTTCAACAACCAGTAATTTTGTCATTTATTTATTAACCATATCGATTTTCTTCAACATTGAAAGATTTTTTAATTATTTATTTCTGATTAATTTTAATATATTGATTTATTGATATCCTGATTAATTATCGATGAATTGATTGATTGATCTAGATGTCAGGTGTCCAGCTCTGGTTAATCACAATGTCAGCAGAACTTGGACCAATCCAGGCGCAGTTATTGAGGTCACGTGTCCAGACAATCAACCAATGGTGGATGGCCTTACAATCATACAAGCAGTTTGTAACGCTAATGGTGATTGGACACCGTTTCCAGCTGATTGCATAGGTAACATTAACTCCACCTTCCTTTATAAAGCTAATGTTAACGTCAGTTTCCTCACTCGCAAGCGATGTCAATGACGGGAGAGCCCAGGATTTGAATACCTCACATATCATACATACCTCACATTTGAATACATCATTCGCGGTCTAGTATCTTAATTACCGACATCGCCACTGGCTCCAGCCATTTATGAGAACACTTGTAACTACATAATGTATATTCTTATATACCATAAAGTATGACTAAATTCACCCAGCTAATAACACATTAGCTCATTAGCCCTTACTTAACTCATTTTCATCTTTTCGTTCACACGTGTTTGTATTACTAATTGATTGACTGATTGGTCAGCTTTGTATTCATTACAAGTTAATGGATTGATAGATGATTTATAGGTGATTGCTGGCTGATTGATAAATTGATTGATTGCTTAATTGATTAATTAATTTATTGACTGGTTGATTGATAGCCTCATTAATGACTTGACCGAGAGCTATAGCCATTAGTTCTATCACTGCTGTCTGGTCTGATTGTTTCTAGAACAGAAGAGTAACTCATCGAGACATCAGTCAGAGTTTAAGCCTGTAGAGAGCCAGGACGGGGTGTCAGTAGGGGTGGGGGCCTGCTGCCTGCTAGCCTGCCTACTCGCCCTACTGGTCCTGATCGACCTGGGCAGCCTCGTGGCCGGGGTCAGGCGAGGTGGGATTAGCAGAAGATATACGAACAATCGGTATAGACACGGCTTCCGTGTTCGTCGATAGATGTTAACGGATAGATGATAAATAGGTCTAGTGTTCGTTGATAGAGGTTAATGGGTACATGATGAACGGGTTAGTGTTCGTTGATAGAGGGTAACGGGTACATGATGAACGGGTTTAGCGTTCGTTGAGAGAGGTTAACGGGTAGATGATGAACGGGTTTAGTGTTCGTTGGGAGAGGTTAACGGGTTGATGATGAACGGGTTTAGCGTTCGTTTAGAGAGGTTAACGGGTATATGATAAATAGGTGTAGTGTTCGTTGAGAGAGGTTAACGGATTGATGGTGAACGGGTGTAGTGTTCGTTGAGAGAGGTTAACGGATTGATGATGAACGGGTGTAGTGTTCGTTGAGAGAGGTTAGCGGGTTGATGATGAACGGGTGTAGTGTTCGCTTAGAGAGGTTAACTACTAATAACTGAACGCGTTGCTACATTTCATTGACTGCACTTGTTTGAGACTTTTATTAATTTAAAATCCAGTAAAGTATAGTTCACGAATGAAAATGTCAAATAAACAAAATGAATTAATTACTGAATTAATTTTAGTATTATTCGCAAGTAAAATAACATGATATAATATGAAAATGTTTGTAAAATAGTTATCGTGCGAATAAATTTCACGTTAGTTAGTAGAAGTTCACAACGGATAGATGAACGGGTTCACTGTGAGACTGTTAGTTGATAAAGATTAAAACAGGTAAAAGAACGAAAAGCATGTTAGTTAGTAGATGTTAACAACAGATAGATAAGCTGGTTCATTGTTAGTTGATAATAATTAACAACAATTATCTGAACGGATATCCAGTTTTGTTGGCAGAGTTACTAGATTATATGAACTATTCAATGCAAATATAAGTGATATTAGAAAGTACAACTCTAAAAATAATTTAATACAAAGTCTACGATGTTTTCCAGCAATTTGCAGCTATTTCAATTGACAGTATGCGAGATTTCAGGAGTATATACGTCTATTGTATAGGATGTACACCTAAGATGTATATTAAAGTATTCGCCTAGGATGTATTTGAAAGTGCACACATAGATGTATATGAATTTATGAAAGTGTACGCCTAGGATGTACACTTTCCTATAAGATGCACATTCGCGCAGTTGAGTGTATCGAAATTTTAACCTCACACTCTCGTGCCAAATGACTTATAAATCTGTAGAATCTAGCTAGATAGGCCTGCTTTACTACTGCATAATTTAAAGCATAAACTTAAGAAGGCAACTCAAGTTCATCACCGGCGCTATTTTTCTCAAATGAAAGGCTAAATTTAGGTTTCGTAAAAGCAGTTATTTGGGATGAGATTAATTAATGGTGGCTCTCTGGAGAAATTGAAAACAGCGAGATCGAGTGAAGAGGTATTGTTCTATGATCCTTGGATTTAGCTCAGCATAAAGTAGAAGAGAGAGAGAGAAAGAGAGAGAGAGAAAAATAACAATCCACAAATATAAGCTGACTTTAAATATTTTAATCAACGAAAACATCTTAAATAGCTGATAACATTGTTATTGTTGTTATGTTAGTTATTCAATTTGGTTTGCGACTTGTAATTTCTGTCAAGAGTCAAATGAGTTGGCCGGATTTTTCGCTAGGAATCTTATTTCCTGTTGAAAGGCTTATTATCGTATATGGTATAAGAGTTCCTCAAGTCAAATCAATGCTGTACCACTCAGCAAATAATGTAAGAGAGTCTTTAGCTCCGACTAAACTTAGCTCTAGTCGATAGCATGGCTTTAGAAACGCAAAAACACCGTAAAAACGCGTTCAAACGAAACACAAGTAGCATCTGAACAATGGACGTGACTCTTATTTAAAAATTTACAGTTGTAGTGTTGATATTTAATACCAGTGCCTCCTTTGCACTCAATCGTCATGGTACGTAGCTTTAACGTCTGTTAATATACAGAGTCTGCTTGAGACGTCAGTGTAAACCTGTAAACATGTAGGAAACGTGTGTAGGGACTAAGTGTAAACATGTAAACCTTTAAATATGTAGTAGACATGTGAACGTGTAAACATGTAGGAAATATGTATACATGTAAACAAGTACAAAAAATGTAGAAAACATGCAAACGTGTAAACATATAGTAAGCATGTGCACTTGTAAACATGAAGGGGGAACTCCTTATTCACAACAACACATACAAAGCAGATGAAGACGAAGAAACATTAACTCTTCTTTTATTGGCTGATACATACAGTAACTTACTTCATTTACTATAATACAGTATCAACTGTAATGCTGCAATACTGTATTACTGCATTACTCTTTTGCAGTAATGCTGTAGCACTGTATTACTCTATTACTCTTTTGCAGTAATGCTGTAGTACTGTATTACAGTAATCCTGTATCACTGTATAATCAGCGAATGTCATTGTTACCTCACAATATAATTGTCCCTTATCCAATACTTTAAAAACTCTGTCGCATTTAAATTGCTTCTAGTCTATTTTCTTTCAATGCATCAACGCTTTTATTTAAGTGAATGTAAATAAAACCGCTCAACGTTACAGAAGAAGAGTTTTAATCTACTCGAAGAGTGTAGATACTAGCTGTGTGCTGAGTGAAGATACTAGTTGTGTGATTATTAAAGTAGAACTGAAAAACAAAATTATTTTTCAAACACTAAACTGTTTGGAGTTTATTATTTAGTTGAATTAGAAGTAGACCTATCGTATGACGTTCAAGGGTCTAACGATTAGTTAATTTGAAAATAAAACCTTAATAAAAGGGTGTTCTCTTTAAATGAACTTAAATAAGAACAAACAGATGTGAAAAGTCTCAAAGCTTAAATAATAGCTAAGTATTTAAAGTGATCCAGCTAAGTACCTTCAAAAACCTAGGAGAAGGTCATAGAAACCCATATAAAGTTACATATATTTTACACATTTTCTTCAATTTCTACTGCATATGCAAGGGATCTGCCATTAGGTTATTCTCTACCTGCTTATGTCTCGTTCTCTATTTATTACGATAGCGCAGACTATTCACTCTATGTCCATAATTGATTAGACTATCTATAAAATGACGTTAATTTCTCTATATTCATTTCCTTCTCCTCTACCTCTCTTAGTTTGTGCGTGCGTGTGTGTGTGCGTGTGTGTGTCATTTTGTGTGATTCATTTCTCTTTGTCTTTGTAACCTGTCTCGAGTGAATTTACACTCACAAACACACACACGCACACACACACACATGGGCCAACTTTTCTTCTTTTCAAACATCTGTAACAGAGAGAGAGAGAGAGAGAGAGAGAGAGAGAGAGAGAGAGAGAGAGAGAAAGAGAGAGAGAGAGAGAGAGAGAGAAAGAGAGAGAGAGAGAGAGAGAGAGAAAGCGACAGAGAGCGACAGAGAGAGAGAGAGAGAGAGATTGAGAGAGAGCCACTTAAGGCAGTTATTATTCTATATGGGTGTATATAGATATTTATTTCATACAGTTTGATATACACTGCACAGTAGAGAACAACGTGTTCTATAGTAAAAGGTCATCAGTTCTCTCCTCAGTTTTCCAGAAAGTTTTGTCCATACACGGTCAAATTTATAGTACAATTTATTGTACAATTTATCTTTACGGATAAATTGTGCAATAAATCGTATCGCGTATGACCAGTGTAACTCTGAAAACAATGTTAAGTTAGCAACAATTTTATAAATTAATAAAATTAATTATTGCTAATTAAGAAATTTTATTAATCTGCAAAGATTTTTATAGCAATCGCTGATTAACTGCTAAAGGACCAGAACTACGCTCAGCACACTATATTTCGACTCTGAAGTAATTCTAGAAAAATGTTTCGTCTCGGAATTTTATAACTTTTCATCGTTTGCCTACACAATATTTTAATTAACCTACTCATAGCGCACCATCAGCAATGGACCTATTCACAATTCTCTCTAACAGTTCTCACATCATCATCGCTTTCTACACAGCCGTGATTTCTCAAGGTAGGAACTACTGTAGATTTAATTTTTGCATAATTTAAATTTTATAATTATTCTGTAAAACAGACTCACACTGTTAGCTTCATTTGGACTGGCTCATTGGATAGTGGATTTGCACCGCTTTTGACTTGCCATTGTCTGTCTAAGCTTGGTTCTGTTGTACTACATGATGATTGATTTATAATTGTATACGTATATTATTGATTGATTGATTATAAAACTATTCATATAAATTTGTCATTATTTATAGAATGGTCATTTCTTTTAAAATGGTCATTTCTTTTCAATGGTCATTTCTTTTAAAATGGTCATTTCTTTTCAATGGTCATTTCTTTTACAATGGTCATTTCTTTTACAATGGTCATTTCTTTTACAATGGTCATTTCTTTTACAATGGTCATTTCTTTTACAATGGTCATTTCTTTTACAATGGTCATTCTTTTACAATGGTCATTTCTTTTAAAATGGTCATCACTTTTAAAACGATTATTAATTATTGTTAAAATGGTCATAACTTTTAGAGCGATTATTAATTATTTGAAAAATGGTCATAACTTTTGAAACGGTCATATTATCAGTTTGCACAGGTAGTAACATTTCGTACACAGTGATCGGCTGTTATTTCAACAATGGAGCTAACACAGATCCCGATGTATCGACTGTTATGAATGATCTAACATATGAGAAATGTGCTGAACACTGCTACACAGGCGTTAGTATAGCCTACTCATTCGTTAGTTGTTTGATTTGTGATTATATGATTGATTTATTTTGTTATTTATTACTTAATTCATTTATCTATTTAATGACTGTTTACTTAATTGATGGATTTATATCATAATTGATTGATTGATTGGTTGGTTGGTTTCTTTGTGATCCATAGGTTTGTTAAATTAGTATATTAGGATTATATTTATGGACTCCTTGATTGTTTACCTTATTTATTAACTCACTAATTGACTGACTAATTGACTGACTGATTGCTTGACTGACTGACTGATTGCTTGACTGACTGACTGATTGAGTGATAGATTAATATACTGAGTAGTTCAGTAATTGAGTGACTGATTCATTGATTGATAGATAGATTGATTAATTGATTGATTGATTTATTGATAGATTAATCGATTGATTGACTGACTGATTAATCGATCGATTAATTGATTGATTGACGACAGGGTTACCGATACGCAGGTGTGCAGGGAGGGAACACCTGCCTATGCGGCAGTGACTATGACACTCACGGCAAGGGTATGTGCAGTGCCAGCTGTAACACAGCGTGTGCGGGTGACCCCAGTGAAATGTGTGGCAGAAACAACTGCAAACACGTCATTGACACTTTCTATGGTGGTGAGTAAATGATTCATTTTATTTACGAATTTTTTATTATATTATTTATTAATTACATAAATTGCTACAAAAATTTAACAGAATATAAGTCTCAAATAGAGGACTGGCTGGTGGTGTGATGTAGGACAGAGAGGATTTGAGACAGTGTATTCGTATCCCGACCCTGGTTAAACTGGGATTCAAGGAAAGATGATGATGATTTATTAAATAAATTCATTAACTAATCATTAATCCACTTGTATGCTAATCATTCAAGCAATCAATAAATTAATCATTACATTAATCAACATGGAAATCATTAAATGAACTGGGCAACTAATCAATCAATATCTAAATCAATCATTAATTTAATCATTAACAATCAGCACATTAACTTGGCTACTATTCGATCAATTAATCAATTTGTTGATTAATTAATTAATCAACGAATTGATTGATTACACAAGTTGTCTTTTGGATTTTGTTAGTTAGAATTTCTCGGATTAACAGCATTAAATTGTCAAAGCATTTAATGGATGAAGGGTTTCCTCTTTCGCTGACTTAAATACATTTGTAAGTAACGAGACAACAGCAACTAGAGTTCACTGTCGTCAATGACAATATCGAACACCATAGAAAAAATCCAAGTGGACTAGCAAAAGACTAAGCGTCCAAATCAATGTTAAATTCAAAAAACCAGTTCTAAATATTAATTAATTAACTAATTAATTAGCTAAATTAATAATTGAATTAATTGTAACGTTACAGTGACGCCTGATGAAGTCTCACAAGCCGACACCACTGCGTCTAAAACCACGCAAAATATTGTAACGTCACGAGATACTACACAAAACATCGTGACGTCACGTGATACTACACAAAGAGTTGTTACGTCATCGGTAACTATGCAATTTGTTACAGCGTCATCGAAGCAACAACTTACAGCGTCTGAATCAAAATCGAGCACAGCAGCTATGTCTGAATCAACACAAACAATCACGAAGCCGTTGTCATCCACGACAACGTCGATGATAATGTCAGAGACAACTGGACGAGAAACTGATAATTATATTAGTAGTTCATCAGTTAATTTAACTACAAGCGATTCGCAAATAACTACAAGCGATTCGCAAATAACTACAAGCGATTCGCAAATAACTACAAGCGATTCGCAAATAACTACAAGCGATTCGCAAATAACTACAAGCGACCCGAAAATAACTACAAGCGATTTGAAAACAACTACATTTTCGTCTCTATCTTCAATCAACTCCAAAGCTTCTGTGTCAATCAGCAACTTGACCACTACAGGCTCAGAAACTGTTCGAACGAAATCTAACACAGAATCTGTTTACACTTCTCCTGTCAATCAAATTTTAGCCCCTCCTTCCACTGAACGAAGCTCCGCCCCTGCCATCCCAGCTGCTACAGCTGCTACTGCTGCTACAGCTGCACTGACAGCTACAACAAGTAGCTACGCTGCTGCTGCAGCTAGCAATGCTACCGATAGTATTAGCAACTTTACTATAGATTTTCGAGGCACATCTGTTGATCGTCTAGGCGTTTTCAGCTCTTCTTCAGATGGGAAACAAGATGTATCCATGACAGACTTCAGAAATATGACAACAACAAGCACTATATCCCGTCCAGGTATTCCAGTTTACACGAGTTTATATCTTTGAATATATATTTAGTTATCGGGCCTAAACCGGTTTGTTTCATTGTTAATACCCATGTTTTAGTAATGGTCAATATTATAAAAGAAAGAGATCTGTCAAACTGCGCGATCTTTTCGCCGAAACAAAATTTTGGATTTTATGAGCAAATATTCACCAGAATATCTCAAATTAGTTAAAATTTGGTCGCTTCATAATACACGTACAGTCGTACATGTATATTATACACGTAAATTTACATAGATTCAGAACAACAGTGCAGTGTTGTACTATGCTATGATGTTTTGTATTGCACTGAGCTATGTTGTACTGTAATTAATTGACAGTATCATATTGTACTAAGGAAGACAACGAGAAACCACCTCAGAAGCCATACTATTCTCAAGCTATAGGCTACAAAAGGTATGGATACGGCATAGATTTTGTGAATTGATTAACTTGGTGCTCTTATAGAGCGAGAAAACAGACTTTCAGTATGAATATGTACATTGAACCTGCCACTTGGCTAGAGAGAGAGAGAGAGAGAGAGAGAGATAGAGAGAGAGATGGTACTATATCGTATTGCGCTTCATCTTATCATATAGTATTGTGCTTTATTACAATATGCTTACAGAAGGCACCTATTCAATGTGCCTATCTATGCCGGCACAAGTTGATGGTGCCAGCATCACGGTGCTGCACACACGCTACGGCACAATAGCCACGTACTCGTGTCACATCGGTCACGTCTTCTCGACCGGAGGCGTGAGGAGATCAATAGCCTGCAGCAGTGGGACCTGGCCCAGTCATGTTCAGCCCTGTCTACGTATGACATTACACAGCTCAATATGCTCATTATTCTAATATAATTAATAGGGGATTGACAGATGATATGGTGCGGGACAGAGAGGAATGGAGAAGGTCTATTCGTATCCCGACCCTGATTAAACTGGGATTTAAGGGAAGAAGATGATGATGATGTGTTAATATCCTAGAGACCATTTCAGTCAGAATACACCAAAAATATTTCATCATTGTTATCATAGTCATCATCATCATCATCGTTATCGTCATCGTTATAATCATCAACATCAGCAGCAGCATCATCATCATAGTCTTCATCATCGTCGTCGTCATCATCATCATCGTCATCAACTTCTCTTGAATCCCAGTTTAACTAGGGTCGGGATTCGAATAGACCTTTTTCACTACTTTCTCTCCCATACCATATCATCAGTCAATCCTGTAATTTTCATGTCGTCTCTGACATCTTTCTTGTATGAGGAAACGGACGTTAAACCTTTATTATTACTATTATCTCTCATAATCACCACATCCCAAGTCAATTGTGGTCTACCACTCTCTAGCTTAACATCCAGCTCTTCCCTCCAAACTCTTTTACTACATCCTGATCTGCCTTTCTCACAATATGCCCATACCATCTCAACCTCGACTGAGCCAACCTATCCCTAATCCCCTCAAAATTCAAATTCATCCTCACATTCAGTTTTCATTCTGTCCTTTCTAGTTTGATCACATTAGACGTAGCATTCTCATATCTGCCACTAACCTACCCCTAATCCCCTCAACACTTATATTCATTCACACATTCATTTTAAAACAAAACCATTATACTAGAGGAATAATTCTAGGAACACATATCTAGTTATGTTTCAGTTTCACTCAGTGATTCAGACATTCTTGTAAAAGAACCTGCGACACAATGCAATCAAATTTCACACCCCAATCAATGGGAATCAATTGATTTCACAGTCTATTTTAACCATATAGTCTTCTCAACGCTTTACTTTTTACTGTTTTTTACACACGTGTAAATACGTTGCTGTCTAAATATTAGAGAATCGACGTAACGAATCACAGGCGAGTTAAAAACTCTGCAGACACTCACTTCAATAGTTCGTATTTCTGGATAACTTTCATTTCTGCCTAATGCAACCGTAACCGTCAGAGCAACTTCTCTCCCTCTCTCTCTCTCTCTCTCTCTCTCTCTCTCTCTCTCTTAGTGCACTGCCTATTAGCAGGTCCATGGCATATAACGCCTCAACTCATCTCTCTCTTTTAGTGCACTGCCTACTGGCAGGTCCATGGTGTATAACGCCTCCACTAATCTCTCTCTCTCTCTCTTAGTGCACTGCCTACTGGCAGGTCCATGGTATATAACGCCTCTACTCTTCTCTGTCTTCCACTTTCCTCTTCATGTCCACATATGAGTGGGTTTTTAAATCATCAAACATTCCTAATCTCGGCCTGCCTCTACCTTTCAATCCTTCCATATTGCCTCTAACGTGTCACCAATCTTCTTTTTATAATCTACATGAAGAATCAGTGGTAATAAAATGATGGAATTTTTTTATTCGTTTATTTAGTTTATTAGGTTACTGATGGAACAAATGCTGTAGGACAGAGAGGATTTGAGATAGAATATTCGTATCCCGACCCTAATTAAACTGGGATTCAAGGGAAGATGATGATGATGATGATTTAGTTTATTAGGTTATTTGATTTATTATTCTTTTATTTAGTTTATTATTTTATTTTATTTATTATTCATTTATTTAGTTTATTATTTTATTTTATTTATTATTTATTTATTTAGTTTATTATTTTATTTTATTTATTATTTATTTATTTAGTTTATTATTTTATTTTATTTGTTATTCGTCTATTTAGTTTATTTGGTTATTTTGATTATTACGTTATGTCGCCGGTTGAATGATATAGCGTGGATTAATCGTCTAATTATGAGACATCGACTACGTTCTTAAGGCTGGGACACTGAACTGATATCCGATATATTTACTCACCAGATAGCGCTATTCATTCTTCATTAGTATTCTGTCGATTTTATTCTGTCGACATTTCAGTGAATTTCTTTTGCGAATTGCTCTAGATACTTTATATCTGCTTTTAAACACAGCTCTAAATATATTCCTTCTACTTTTAAACACAGCTCTAAATATATTCCTTCAACTTTTAAACACAGCTTAAATATATTCCATCTGCTTTTATTCACAGCTCTTCGGTGCTCTCTGTGGCCCGGAAACAGTTATATCGCGTTACCATTGTCAAATAAAAACACCCACGTGCCACAATGGCTTGGATTCTCGTATCCAATCGTCATGAAACAAGTCTGCCCTGCCTCAAGCAACCCTCACCCTGTTGTCATTGGCTTAGCCAAGTGTACGGGTAGGCGAAATGAACTGGGAACAAGAGCAGCTGTGTCTGGAGAGGTCAACACAACAACAGCAACCTCTGTACCAGCAACACATGAGGTAGCAGAAGTTAGTCGTGATTACAATACGACTGTATCCGGTAAAGAGGGGACCAACGGAGGAGAAGCAGAGCACCCACAAATGACAACCCCAGTAGGGGCACAAGTGGTTGGGTGGGTACAGGCTGATTCAGAGGTGCCTAGAGAGAGATTGGAAGTGCCCGAAGGCGCATTGACACACCTCCAGTCATGCCTAGGTTGGTTAAAGCTAATAAAGCTGCTAAATTTAATTACTCTGTAAAAGGCTGGTGAAACTAATTGATGTTAACGTCCGTTTCCTCACTCGAAAGCGATGTCAGTAACCAAACCTAGATTTGAACCCCACACATACCGATCCGCGGTCGAGTATCTTATCGACATCGTCACTGACTCCAGTCAGAGGCGGTGTCGGGTTACTCTCAATGTCAAATAAATATCATCAAATAATTAAAACAAATCGATCAATCAAACAATCACGAAATCAATAAATCAAACAGTTAATCAATGGCATCGTAAAATTGAGCAATGTATCGATTTATCAGTCAAATATTTTATTGATTTCATAAACATATTAATTATTATATTTAATTTATTTATTATAAACATATTATTATTATATTTATTACCATTTATCGCTATATTCATTCAACTTTTTACAAACTACATGTACACTAGATCTATTTTAATAAGAGCAAAGCTTTTGCTTAGAGAGTCAAATTTCATTAAATTTTTGGCCACGCTATAAAAGTCAATTTGCGTTAAATGTTTCGGCCTATTAATAAAGTTTTCAATTGCTCCAAAGAAAGGTGTTGTAATGTGGATACAGATGTTTATTATTCTAGTAATTATACTCGTTTAGAATTGACGTCAGTCACTGATTTTTTAACGTCTCACATTGAAATACAGCGCCTTAGCACTGTTTTCTGGAGTCTATATTAGGTATGTATCTCCCTCTCACTCTTAGTGCACTGCCTACTGACAGGTCCATGTTATATAACGCCTCCACTCTTCTCTGTCTTCCGCTTTCCTCTTCATTTCCACATATGAGTGGGTCTTTAAATCATCTAACATACCTAATCTCTGCCTGCCTCTGCTTCAATTTTCTTCCATTCTACCTTCTATGACCTCTTTTTTATTGAAATGTGTCATTTTAATTCACTGTAATTAATTGTAATTTGTTATGATTCATTAAATTTCTAAGCACCTGTAAAGAAAAGTACAGCAATTGTAACTTTCGTCGGGTAATTGTAATAGAGTTTTCTGTTTTTTAAAAGAAAGATTTAAATGAAATTTTAATGAAAGTAGTATGTGTGTGTCACAAATCAATTACATTTGTACAAATTTGCAGACATGGCTTTACACTATTCAGAATGTTCTCTTCAAAGTCTAAATTATATCATTATCTTTGAAGAATCTCTCTCTTAGTGCATTACCCTCTGACAGGTCCAAGGCATATAGCTTCTCTACTCATCTCCATCGTCTGCTTTCCTCTTCATGTCCACATAGAAGTGGATCATTAAATCATCTAACATGATATACCATTACTCTTGGGGGATTCTGTTTATGACGAGGTGGGCCCCCTATGCCTTCCTCATCTTTTCCCCTATGCCTTTTAAGTATATGCAAAACGAATTTCACTAAATAATTATTAGTATACATACCTCTCTAGTGTTTTGTGTTTTATGTAAAAATTCTACTATAACTGTGCCCTGTTCTTAATCTCTATGTATTATTTATTATTTATTTTTTCATGCAAAAAGCTCTACTAAACCTGCATACTGTATTTGATCTCTATTTATTATTTATTATTTATTATTTATTATTTATTATTTATTATTTATTATTTATTATTTATTTTTTATTTTTTATTTTTTATTTTTTATTTTTTATTTTTTATTTTTTATTTTTTATTTTTTATTTTTTATTTTTTATTTTTTATTTTTTTTAGAAAATCTGTATCGCACATGTGTACCTTTTATAATCTCTATTTATTATTTATTTTATATTTTTATATAAAAACTCTACTATGCATGTGTACTGTTTTAAATCTCTATTTATTTTTTATCTTCTATTTTTAAAGAAAAACTCTCCTGTCTACTGTTTTAAACTCTTTTCCTTGCAGTTGATGAATGCCCACTATTACGGGCTCCCAGGTTTGGGTTCATCAGAAGGGTGGGTGGTGGGGACGCTAGAGTGATGGTGGGGTCTATATTGGAAGTGGAGTGTGAAGATGGGTTTCTATTTAGGGGTTGGGGTTCAGTGAAATATTTAAGATGTGAGGCGACGATGAGATGGAATGATACGATTGACAAGTGCGAGGGTATGTTACAACTATGAATAGAATGTCTCAGTAGCGTATTGGTAACGTCGTGAAGGTTTAAATGGCAGATCCTGAGGTGAATTGAACTCTCGTGGGTTCAAATCCCAGCCGCGCTGATCTTAGAGTAAAATCTCGGACATTCACTGGACTGGCTATACGGAAATTGGTCTTTATTTTGTTAACGATTTAACATGTGGTATTAAAAGTGATCAATATCAACGTAGTTAATCATTTCATTATAATGCGAGTTTACTTTTTAACAGTATTGTTCAGGTCTTAATGGTAGACATTGCAAACCTAAATAATTATAAAAGCTGATAAAGCTAAGGTTAACGTCAGTTTCCTCACTCGAAAGTGATGTCAGTGACGTGCAAGCCCAGGATTTGAACCCCGCACATACTGATCCGCGGGCGAGTATCTTACGGACATCGCCACTGGCTCCGCCCAGTAAAAAAACATTAAAAGAAAAAAAAGAAAAAAACATTCTTCTTCTCTTCAGTGCACTGCCAAGTGGCAGGTTTAAGGTACATATTAATACTCAAAGTCTGCTTTCTCGCTTCATAAGAGCACTCCTTAGATCAACAAGTTAATCCCTTCACAAAGTCTCTGCCTTATCCATACATTATAATGTAGCCTATAGCTTGAGAAAAATATGGCTTCTGAGGTGGTTTCCCGTTGCCTTCCTCAGTTAGGTAGATTAATTACCATTTAATCCTGGGGGAAAATATTTCATGGTGAGGTGGGTCCCCTCTTGCCATCCTCAGCTCCTGCCTTTAGTCGCCTCTTACGTACACGCGGCAGATTGTTTGCGGTTGCCCAAGCACAACACACCCGAGCACAACACGGGGTAAAGAAACATTATCCATTTGTTATCATTTTTATCGTTATCAAAGCTAACGTTACCAGTAATATTTTTATCACTGTTATCATTAATAGAGTTAACATTCTTATCATATAAATACACAGTCAGTGAAAGCATAACTAAATATTTAAAAACGGTTGCAAACATATAACTATAATGTAAAATCAAAATTAAAGATGAATTAATTAATCATAAATTCATAGTTCTCAAAAAATTAGTTAAAGCATTTGAATTCAAGTCAAAATACTTGGCTTATTCTCCTTTATTTTATCAGGGATTTATTTCTGAAATATAATTTTGTTGTGATTTTAAAGAAACCTATTCTGGTGTGATCATTACTAAATTTAGACGTTAACTTCCGAATAAGTTGATTAATTGACTAATTTATTAATTAATTGATAATTGATTGCTTAATGAACTAATTTATTGATTAATTAACTAATCGCTTGATTAATTGACTAATTGATTGATTAATTGATAATCGATTGATTAATTGACTAATTTATTGATAAATTGACTACTTGATTTATTAATTGATTTATTGATTGATTAAATGACTAATTGATTGATTCATGCAGCTCGATGCTGTCCTGAACCACCTGTGATAGAGAACACGATGACATTTGGCACCACGGGATTGCTGACCTGGGAGGACAAGGGATCGGTATATCCTGTGGGAACGATCCTGGTGAGAGCCTGTCTAGGTGGCGCCAGGTTTGAGGATGGGAATGAGGCCGTGATCATCGGGTGTCAGCCAGATAGAGTCTGGAATCAGACTGTCACTAACTGTGGCTGTTAGTAATAGTCTTCCTCTTTCATTCTTTCACTATATACATGTATATATCTCCTTCTATCTCCCTCTCTCTCTCTCTCTCTATCTCTTTCTATCTCTCTCTTGTATTGCTGCCTAACTCTATCTCTCCCTCACTGTTTCTTTTCTCCTTCTATCTATTACTTCTTGCTCTCTCTCGCTCTCTCTTACTCTCATACAATGTGTAGCTTACATTCTTAGTGGCTTCCCACCCCCCCCCCCTCCCTAGAGCAATGACACATACATGTATGGCTTTACCCTCGTCTAACTCAGGATAAAAACTAAATACAAAATAATAAAAAGTAATACAGAATAAATACAGAATAAATAAAGAATAAATACAAAACAAATACAGCAACACAAGCACTCCTACAATAAAATCAGCAAAGAATCATTCGTTGAAAAAGTAGACAAAAAAGTAAACACGCATTATAGTGAAATAATCAACTAGGTTGATATCTATCGCTTTTTAATACCACATGTTTAAACCGTTAAGAAATTTAGTCCATTTTCCGTATAACCAGTCCAGTGAATGTCCGAGATTTTACTCTCAGATCAGCGCGGTTTGGATTCGAACCCGTGAGGGTTCAATTCAGCTCAGGATCTGTCATTTAAAACTTCATGAGGTTACCCCTACGCTATTGAGACATTCTAAATAGTTGACTGTAGTTGTCATGTTTTGCTGTTTAACAGTGGACAGATGTGAGCCGGTACCTCAGCCTAGCGGCTCCCTCTGTAGAGCTGACTCAGCTCTCAATGGCTCAGTGGCTCTCTGCCGATGCCTGCCTGGTTTCATGCTCGTCGCTGCTGATAGTGCCTACGGGCCTGATAGCATTGATCATGAAGTCGATGAGGAGATGGAGAATGATGATGATGATTTAGCTGAGGAATTTAACGCCAGAAGGGCGGTCATGACACAGCGCTATAAGAGGGTCTGTTTGACCTCGCAGTGGTCTCCCTCTAAATACACGTGCAAACGTGAGTCTTTAGTATGATCACTCAACCTGTATTTCAATAAATAAACCGATCAATATTTAAACAAATCGATCAATCAATAAACAAATCGATCAATCAGCAAGTCAATCAATCAGAATGATTGATCAGAGATCAATCATTCTGATGATCACGATGATCTCAACGTACAGGTGTCCTTAGAGATCTACAATAAATTAAAATAATAAATAACTACACTCAGTCATAATCATTGTTAATTTAATGCTTAGTTTAACTATGAATGCGCATTTAACAAACGATAAGCTTTATCCATAATAATATAATATATTAATATTTTTAATAATATTTACTGCTTATCAATATTTGAATTATTGATAATCGTACATTCCATACCTTTTATTTGTGAAAGTTTAAGTTTTAAGTTCTGTTGAGATTAATTAGTTGAGTGACTAATTTATGAACTAGCTGAGTGAGTAACAGATCGATTGGTTAATTGATTGTATGATGAATTAGTTGAGTGACTAAATGACAGATTGATTAATTAGCTGAGTTACTAATTTACTGATTGATTAATTGATTAGCTATTGACTGATTGACTAATCGATTAATTGATTGATTACACAGCCGCTCGTTGCAATCCTCTCAAGGATCATAATGCAGCCACTATAGGTTCTCCAGGGGAAGCTGAACCAGGGACACAGGTCACTGTTACCTGCCTGCCAGGCCACCTGGCCTCGAGGAGGTCGCCCAGACTAGGCATGGGTCCGGGGCGTGGCTCACCCTGGGACCTAGGGCAGGACTCGCTCAGGGGCAGCAGGGACCCCAGGCTTGGTCCGCCCATGGGGGACAGAAAGCAGGCTCAGGGGCAGGGGGGTGATGATGAGGGGGCGGGACAGTCCTACACGATGACGTGTAGTGAACATGGTCAATGGAGCCCTGAGAGATATCAGTGTCGTCGTATGGACTTATGCTTCATTTTTGTACTTCAGTCGATCAATCAATCACTAAGAATTTAACGTCAGGTTCCTCGCCATAAGGCAATGTCAAGGAGGTCTCTTCATAATTTTAGCTAATCTCTCTCTCCCGCCTCTCTCTCGCTCTCTCTCTCTAGAGTTCGGCCAAATGGCAGGTCCATTGTACTTATTCCTACTCATAAACTGCCTTTTTCGCTTCATAAAGAGCAATCCAGCGAGCGCTGAATTAATACCTTCACTAAAGGCTGTACCTTAGCCACTACTTAATATAGCCCATAGCTTGGGAATGATATGATTTTTGAGGTGGTGCCCTTTACCTTCCCCATTTCTTGCTCATTCGCATCTTACGACACGTGCAGGTTTAGGTACAAAGTGCTATTGTTGATTATGATTTATTGGATTTATTGTCATTTATAATTTATTGATACTGCGTTTTACTATACTTTCGTGCCTACTTATGCAGGAGTCCATTTCTATGTGTTTTTCTTAAGGTTAGAACTTCTATAGGAATATTATTGAATGTCATATTATTCAATATTATTAGAAATATTATTATTATTCTATTATTGTTATATATTACTATATTATTATATTATGTTATTAGAAATATTATTATTATCATTATATTGCTATTATTATTATTATTTGACGTTCCTGAAAATGTCTTTTGGCGAGGAACCGGACGTTAAATTCTTATTGATTGGTTTGATTGATTGAATATTATTGGAAATATTATTAAATGTCACAGCTGTAGATTGTGGAGAATACCCTGTATTGTGGAACACCATCACACACGACGTCCCAGAGGGTCAGAGAAGTCTGGGCTCTGAGGTGATTTACCGTTGTCTACCTGGGCATTGGTTTACCAGGGGCTTGACCTCCCTCAACCTGACCTGTGGTCTGAATGGGGTGTGGCAACAACAACAACAACAACAGCAACAACTAAATGTCTACACGGGATGTAGAGGTGAAGTTATGTCTATTAATTACAGAGCTTAAGACTTAACAACAGCAGCAACAACATCGACAATCTACAATTTTACTACTATTCAACTTTTTTATTTGTTTCATATTATCTCTCTCTCTCTCTTAGTGCACTGTCTACTGGCAGGTTCATGGTATACAACGCCTCAACTCTTCTCTGTCTTCCGCTTTCCTTTTCATTTCCACATATGAGTGGGTCTTTAAATCATCTAACATACCTAATCTCGGCCTGCTGAGATATACATGTATAGTACGACTGACTCTATTTTCTTAACTCAATAAAGAAACACATCATAGAAACGTTTGAATAAGTAGTCATCATCATCATCATCTTCCCTTGAATCCCAGTTTAACCAGTGTCGGGATACAAATAGACTGTCTCAAATCCTCTCTGTCCTACACCACACCACCAGCCAATCCCCTATTTTTCCATTCGTTTAAAATTTTGTAGCAATTTCTGAAGCCTAGGCGCTCACCAACCGAATGCCCTTTCTGACGTTTGTATGGATCGTAGTGCTTTACTCGCCTTCTACACGTGCAGTCACCGGTTGGTCAATTCTCCAAACAACCCGGACACAACACGGGGAGTTTGAATAAGTAAATGTTGTGAATAATTAAATAGCTTCTCTGCTATTTGTAGCTATCACCTGTCCTATTCCGCTATTCCACGAGGTACAAGTCGTAGCATCAACTATTGTTCTATCAGTCTGCCCTGTATCAATCAATCAATCAACCCTCACATCGTCATCATCGTGCATCGAGGCTCAGATGGCGCTGGTGCCTGGTGTGGTGATCAACCTAACCTGTCCAGACGCACATCGGCTGCAGGGCGAGGCTGAATCAATGCTGACAGTGTGTTCCTATGAGGGGTTCTGGGTTCCTCAGATACCGGACTGTATTAGTGAGTAGCTCAGTTATTTCAATAGGCGTCAACTGATCTTCCACGCTAATAGCGGACTATTGGGGTAATAGTAGAATACTGGATTAACGTTTTCATTTTAATATATAATCTCTATTCAACAAACAAGTTGTAGTGGTACAATCAAGGAAAATAAGACATCATATGTTTTGATTTGACTTGATTGATTTCTCTATTGATTTCATTGACTTCTGTATTGATTTCATTGAATTCTGTATTGATTTCTGTATTGATTTAACTTATACATTTACTTGACTGACTTCTATGTTAATTTGAATGACTTCTGTGTTGATTGATTGACTCCCGTATTGATTTCTGTATTGATTTCTCTATTGATTTCATTGACTTCTGTATTGATTTAATTGATTTTTGTATTTATTTAATTGATTTCTGTATTGATTTCATTGACTTCTGTATTTTGATTTTTCTATTGATTTATCTGCAGAACTAGATCATCATCTCCTATCAGTCTACGTGCCCAGCGAGGCCCATGGATCAGACATCATAGGCTTGCTCTCCATTGCTCTTCTCTTTTCTCTTCTCTCACTCCTCATTCTCTCTGATCTCATCGCTCTATGTCGCAGCAGAATCAATCGAGTGCAATCTTCTCTCTCTAGCCGACGACTGCGCGGTAGAATTAACCGTAGAGCTTCTCCTAGGGGCAGATAATTTTCACGAGAAATAAAAGTAGTCTTTTTTAGAATTTTATATTTACTATTTATTTGTTTTAAACAAAGATGATATTAGGATTGCCCTGCGCAGTTCACATGTAAATACAAAGCCCGTAGGAGAGAAATATCAATAAAACACCGAATTCAGAAGCGTATATTCATGTATACATTTTAAATTTTAAAACTATCTTGAAGAAAATATATAAATTAATTTAGATGCAATACTAAAGGCAATGAAGAATATAGTTTTCAGGTTGGCGTAATTATTAAGAGAAGCTAGTTCGATAAAGCTAAGAAAAAAGCTAAGGTTAACGTCAGTTTCCTCACTCGAAAGCGATGTCAGTGGCGGGCGAGCCCAGGATTTGAACCCCGCACATACTGATCCGCAGTCGAGTGTCTTACCGACTTCGCCACTGGCTCCAGCGATTAATGAATATAAACTATAGAGTAGTTATAATCAATCCATATTTCACCCAAAGGCTGCAATTTATATGACTACAAAAGAAATCTGAACCTCATGTTTATAGAAAGCCTCAATAGATAATTGCGCGTCAAAAAATCACAGTATTGTGTCTAGGCTTAGCATTGAAAGAATAAACGAATGACCAAACAGGAAATTAACAGGATGAAAGTTCTACAAACTTTTGTAGATTAGATAGCTTAGTTACCTAGTTATCACTAATTACTTAATTGATTAATTCTTGATTAATAAGTAGTGTTGAGAATGTAGCGTATAGTTAAATTGTTTGACTGCTTGTCAATAGGTTCAGTTTTCAACAACATTATCAGCCCCGTGACTGGCTATCACATAGGATAGAAAAAGAAGCTAAAAGCTAATGTTAACGTCAGGTTCCTAACTCGAAAGCGATGTCAGTAACGGGCGAGCCCAGGATTTGAACCCCGCATATACTGATCAGCGGTCGAGTATCTTACCGACATCGCCATTGGTTTCTGCCAAATTGACAGTATTCCATGACTTCAATTCTCATCTTCTTCAGCCTACAGCTTGAGTTTGTCGAATTCATCAAAGGAAACACACTTCATTCCATGAGGAGAGTTTGATTAGATAAGTTGGATTAGATAAGATGGATTAGATAAGTTGGATTAGATAGATTGGATTAGACAAGTTGGATTAAATAAATTGAATTAGCTAAGCAGGATTAGATAGGCCCTAAATTTTATTAGATAATTGGGATAAATAAATTGGATTAGATAAATTGGATTAGATATATGGGATTAGACAAGTTGGATTAGATAAGTTGAAGATAAATTTGTTAAAGATAAGTTGCCTTAGATAATATGGATTAGATAATTCGGAGTAGATAAGCTGTACTAGATCAATTGAATTAGATGAGTTGAATTAGAAATTTGATCCTCGTTAGGTGATTCAATGGCAGAGACCGGGTAACCATTGGCTGAGGGTATACATGTATGCATAGAACACTATACAATTAATAGTTTCTAAGTTTTTTCGCTGTTGAATTATAATAGATGCAACCGCGTCTTTAAGTGGGTGGCAGTATTGATTAAATAACCTCTGCAATATAGTCCTTCTTGATTCAATAGGAATATGACAATAAATTGACACTTTGACGTAAGATAAAGAGATAGAGAGAGATAGAGAGATATATATATATATAGAGAGAGAGATAGAGAGATAGAGAGAGAGAGAATTGAAGACATTATTAATTGGTGGTGAATATCTGTAGCAACTATTGTATGATGGGATTTTGTTCAAAATTATCGGTTATTTGAGAAATAGTAGTACCTCCTCCTGTATAATAATAATAATAATAAAGGTTTAACGTCCGTTTCCTCATCCAGGGATGATGTCAGGGACGTCCCCAACAGCACATATCACTACAGATCAATTCACCCAGACCAATCTGCGAAAGAAATGTGCTGAGGAGAAGCAAGGTCCTAAACGAAAGCCAGTCCGGTGATCAAAAAATGGTTAGGGTATATTGATTATGTCTATGGTGGGAAAAGGTAAGTTTTAAGCTTGCTAGAGAATGTTGAAAGAGAAAACAAGAGCGAAGATTAGCAGGTAAAGAGTTCCAGATTGTGGGTGCTGCGTAAGAAAATGAACGTCTGCCCAATGACGTGAGAATATTTGGAACTGAGAGAAGATTGGCATCGGTGGAGCTAAGTGTACGTGAGGGGCGATAGGGAAGAAGAATTTCAGATAAGTAAGAAGGCTTGCCAAATCGCAGAGTTTTGAAAGTTAATAGAGCTATTTAATATTTTATGCGTTGATTAACAGGGAGCCAGTGAAGACTGCGTAGAAGAGAAAGAGAGCGAAATTGAAGTCGAGAGGACTTACAAACAACACGTGCAAGAGAATTTTGGACGTGCTGCAAACGATTGAGAGATGAAGTAGGCAACCCATGTAATAATGAATTACAGTAGTCGAGCTTTGAATGAACTATAGAATTAGCAAGGATAGTGGCTGAATTTCTAGTAAGGGATGGAAGTATTTGCCTAATCTGACGAATCTGAAAGAAAGAAGCGCGACAAACAGAAGAGGTATGGGATTTAAAGTCAAGGTTTTCATCAAATATGACTACAAGGTTTTTGGCAGATCGAGAAGGTGAAAGAGCAAGATTCTGAAAATTAACAGAGTTATTGGTAATTTTACTTCTTTGCAAAGGAGTGCCAATTAAAAGGTATTCAGTTTTGGAAGGATTAACAGAAAGACGATTAGCACAAAACCAGGAATAAACCTTGTCAAGAATGGATGAGAAATGAGCCAGTTTTTGATCAGAATCACGATTAGAAAATGAAATATATAGTTGTGTGTCGTCTGCATAAAAATGAAAATTTATGGAGGACTGAGCAAGCAGGTAGCTAAGAGGTGTGATATATAAAGAGAAGAGCAATGGATCTAACACTGAACCTTGAGGAACACCGCGTAGGAGGGGTAGTTCAGAAGAGCGATTTTGACCAATAGCAACAGATTGTGTGCGACATGAGAGATATGATGTGAGAAGGGAAAAGGCAGAATCAGATATGCCAAAACAAGATTTAAGCCTATTTATTAAGATGCCATGGTCAATTGTATCAAAGGCAGCAGAGAGATCTACACGTAGAAGAACCAAGGCAGAAACCTGTTTACTACTCATGGCCAAGCTAAGATCATTATGTATACGAAGAAGAGCGGTTTCAGTAGAATGGATTTTTCTATAGGCAGATTGATAATGAGAGAGAGAAGGGAAAGAATCAAGATGAGTGCATAAACGGGTATAAATTACCTTTTCAAGAAGTTTAGAGATGAAGTTAAGATTGAAAATACGACGATAACTGGAAAGATCATCTTCTGGTAGAGAAGGCTTTTTTAGCAAAGGAGATACAACTGCTTGTTTGAAGGAGGTCGGGAAGATACCTTCTGAGAGTGAGAAGTTGATTAAGTATGTAATAGGAGCAACTAAAACATCAATACAGGATTTCAGTAAGCGTGTAGGAATAACATCAAGGCAGCAAGATGAATCGGTAGAGCGAAGAATAAAATTGCGTATTTCCTCCGGTTTAGCTGGTTCAAAACTAGAAAGTAGTGGTGGTTCAGGCATATTTACAGAAATGGAGTTGTCGGTGTCAATGGAGTTGGAGAGTATAGAGCTACAGAGTTTGGCTATTTTGTCATCGAAAAAGTTGAGAAAACAGGTAGCAAGAGAAGATGGTGAGGTGGTAGAGGGGAGTGACTTGGGAATGAAGCGATCAAGCAGAGTCAAGTGCTCCCCATAATTTCTTGGGACAATTTTTATTCTGCGAGATTAGATTTTGATAATACAAGCTTTTAGCAAAACTAATCATTTTATTTAATAATTTTCTTTGCTTGAGGTACTTGGACTTAATGTCTGGATTTCTTAGTTCAGGTGGCTTTTTAGATCCTTCCTGAACTTAGTTTCGAGTTTTGAACGTTACTCCTCCTGTATAATGAATACATGTAGATAGAACGAGAGAAAAACAGATATCAATTGCAATTTATTTGCTTGCGCTGAATGCGCACTAATCTAACAAAATACAAATAAAAATGGAACTGCCTTTCTTTACCACTCCTCTCTCTCTCTCTCTCTCTCTCTCTTTCTCTCTCTCACTCACTTTCTACTTCTGGTGTTCTATCATAAAGCAGATTCGTATTGAGGCCTAATAGTTCCAGATCTGCGCTATAAGTATATTCCTACATAAACATTGCCACAAACTCAGTAGAGAGCACTCCATCGATCCATCAGTTGCTCTCACCGCAATGATTAGGAATGTGCAAAACTTTAGGTAGCCTTTAGCTTGTGAATATATTGCTTCTGATGTGATTTTTGTTTAGTTATTTTTCTCTCTTCAGTGCACTTCCAAGTGGCAAGTTCAAGGTACATATTCAAACTCAAAGTCTTCACAAAGTCTATGTCTTATCATACCATATGTAGCCTCTAGCTTGGGAAATATATGGCTTATGAAATATATATATATATACATGTAGGCTTATATATATATATATATATATATATATATATATATATATATATTATATATATAATATTTATATATATATATATTATATTTATTTTTACTTATTTATATATTTACTCGTTATTATGTAAGTCACTCACAGCTTGCATTTGATTGTCACGCTAGTGGGACAATGCCAAGCACTACTGAAATTGTTAATCACTTTTTAGAGTGAAAATAAGTTGACAAAATCTGTCTTTTATATTTATTAAATGGTTATTGAAAGTATTAAATTGGGTATTACAAATATGGATATTGAAGCAGCATTGTTACACAGGCGCCTACAAGTTGTCCCTCATAATCCGCTTTCTATTATAATAACACAGGTTTTCATCAAGATTAAAAAACTTCTGAAATTATTGAGCGATATATTCATCCAATCAGGTTAGGCTTATCTCTCTACAGTTTTATTCAAGTTCGTAAAAACACTTTCCGCCTTTGTCCTACAAACAATGCTAAGCTGTTACAACGAAGAGCTA
>CAJHZI010000420.1:0-60000 GCA_905160935.1 Enchytraeus crypticus | reverse complement strand
ATCAGTGGAAAGTGCACAAGTGGTAACGCAATGTATGGTAGTGTACAAGTGGTAGTATAGTGTAGAAAAGTGTACAAGTGGTAACATAGTGTAGAAAAGTGTACAAGTTGTAAAACAATAAAGAAAAATGTACAAGTGGTAACACGGTTTAGTGAATCATAAGAAAATGTACAAGTGGTAACACGGTGCTGAGATTTATGTAGAGACAAAGCAAGTGCGGGGTGAACGTGAGAAATAAAAGAGAATTTCTAGTGAGAAAATGAGATATAGTGAGAGAAAGAAAATGAAACTGAAAGAGAGAGAGAGAGAGAGAGCGAGAGGTGAAGAGAGCGAGAGAGGGGGAGGGAGAGAGAGAGGGGGGAGGGGTGTAGAGAGAGAGAGAGAGAGAGAGAGAGAGAGGGAGCAGTTGGCAGTGTAGTTTACATAGGGCAGAGAGTAAACGATCATAGTCTAGAATACACGACATTTAGTTCTTAAACGATATTAGTTCTTAAATCAATGTGATGTTATAGATAAATCATAGTAATATTATACTTAATTCAATGTGATGTTATAGTTAAATTAACATAATTGTCAGGCACCTGATTCTACAATTTTTAATCTGAGGTAAAATGAGGACCTGACATCAAATGGTCCAGGATTTAAATTCCTAATAATATGCCTCTGATAATTGTTTTGGAATTTTTACCTGTCCTCGATTTGACTGAATCTAGATCTCTTACTAAGTGATTGATAACTTCAACGACTGCATTAAATCAAATATTAATTTAGTACGAAAAGGAATAAAATTAATACACGGATATTCAATAGAACGAAAACTAAAACGATTTCAAATAACACGTGTACGCGAATTTAGAATAACTTAAAATTATATATCTTTATCGAATTGCAGTTCACTTTAAATATCGCAAAAGCAAGTACTTTATATTACATACGATTACTTTTGACATACAAATTACTGATACGCTATCTAGCATAAATTCCTGCGCTTTACTCTACTTTCCTCTCTACTAGTTGCCTACTAGGATCTCTATAATCCCCAGGTTGGAATACTTCAATGGAACTCTCTTCCCATTTCGATCGTCTACCGATCGCTCTCTCCACATCGACTGTTTGATGGACTACAAATCGTTCGAATACCCGAACCCTTCGAATTGCTTTCAATTCGTCTACTCTTTTGAGATTCTTAAAATCTCCTAAATCTCTTTTCAACTTGGCACGTTTTACGTCCGTGTTGTCACGCTTCCATCTTGGATCTCTCCCCACTTCCTGTTTAGGCATGCCCTCATTGGTCCCTTGCCCTAGCTTAGCTACCGTCTAGGATCTCACTGTAATAAAACTTAATACTTTAAATCTTAACTTTACTTATCCAGTAGTTTAATTAAATACTTCACTAGAAATACAATTACAAGTACAAATACACTCAACATATATATCAAATCGAGCCTTGACAATAATATTATAGTCAATTCAACGTGAAATTCTAGGCAACTCAACGTGATATTTTAGCTCTCGTGGGTTCGATTCCCGTCCGCGCTGATCTGAAAGTAAATTCTCGGACATTCACAGGACTAATTATACGGAATATGAAACACATTGCCTAACGGTTTAAACATTAGAAACAACAGACATATATATTAACATTTCAAATGGATATATTACACTCTCATTTATTATTTTATACTCTAGCATTGAACAAGAATAAGGATCCAATGTATCACTGAAGTACCGTAGAAGTACTATCTTGCTGCATGCAGTGATGTATTGAACAAGTACACAAATCAAAGTACCACTGAGGTACTGAAGAAATACTAGCGTACAGAAGTAACATACGTGTAACAACATAACGGCACACTGGGTCAGGAAGCACAGATGCTTGTTTAAGACCCATTACAGTTCGGTGAAGTATTGAACAAGTACAAAGATCTACGTATCATTGAGGTACTGAAGACGTAGTAGCGTACAAAAGTACAGTGAAGCACTAGACAGCAGTAAAGTACCGGATGGTGTACTATTAGAATGACAGCGACAAGGAAAGCACTGCTCTACTATATCATATCGCTGTCAGGTTAGTTTCACTCTAGTACGTCCTAGGAGCATGCCTATGATCAATTATTAATGTTGTTGTTGTTCTCATTGCGGGTTAACGCACTGAGAACCAATGGCGAAGTCGGCAAGATTCTCGACCGCGAATCAGTATGCGCGGGTTCAAATCCTGGGCTCGCCTGTCACTAATATCGCTTTCGAGTGAGGAAACTAATGTTAACATTAGCTTTACCAGCTTTAGCTTTAACGTCTGCGTCCGAACGAAGTCTTGGTTCTAGAAATGATAGAAAGTTATGCGAAAAGTTAATTAAACTTAAAGATTTTTCGGCTTCATTGCAGCCAAGATCCGTTGGTTACCTGCCATAATTCACTGTCCGTCTTATTTGTGAGAACATTACTAATTTATTATTTTATTAAAAATTTAACATCTATTCAGTTAACTTTATATCAAATTAAATTTGCCGAAATTAAAATATTGATACACGTGTAGTTCAATTAGAGAAATATAAATTATAATTGTTATAGTATTTGCAGGTATTAATCTAATTAATATAAGAACAGTCCTAATCTAGTTAATATAAGAATAGTCCTAATCTAGTTAATATAAGAATAGTCCTAATCTAGTTAATATAAGAACAGTCCTAATCTAGTTAATATAAGAACAGTCCTAATCTAGTTAATATAAGAATAGTCCTAATCTAGTTAATATAAGAGTAGTCCTAATCTAGTTAATATAAGAATAGTCCTAATCTAAATAACAATATCATGGTGCATCTCCTTCTTCCTCACTATACCCTCTCCCCAGTGTTGCCACTGCTCCAGGTAACATTACTAGTCGACTAATGTTCCTGACTAGGAACGGATCGGTAGATTAAATACTGTTCTGTGAAATGATTGCCTGAAGGAATCATGGATTTGATAGCATGATTTATCACTTCATTGACTGGATTTTTGACAGATAGCTTGAGTAACTGATACATTGAAAGCCTGTTCTACTTTTTATTGAATTAATTGATTGACGGATTGGATTATTTACTGATTATTGATTGACTGATTGATTGACTGTATTTCTGATTTTCTACTAATTGATCGACAGATCGATGGATTAATTTTATGTTTGCCTGATGGAATTACTGATTGATTGATTGAGTGATTGATTTATTGATTAACTGATTAATTGGTTGATTGATTAATTGATTGATTGAATTATTGATTGATTAATTGATTTAGCTATCACTTGATTGATTTATTGGTTGATTGATTGATTGATTTTGCTTTCAATTGATTGATTGGTTGATTGATTGATAGCGCTGACGGTGTATGGCAAGGTACTGCGAGGTAGCCTAGTAGGCTGTTACAACAGCCCCACTCCCGCTGCCTTCGCTCAGATTTTTCCCGTGTTCTCTCGGTCCGATCCTAGCATGACCTGGGAGATGTGTGTGGACACTTGTAATACATTCGTTAGTATCTTGAGACGTTAAACATGAGACGTCCCTGATATTGACTTATGACGAGGAACCGGACGTTAAATTTTTATTGGTTGATTATTGATTGATTGATTTCACTTCACAAGAATCTGACCAACAGACAGTGGCACTTGTTCTTAAGAAGGGAATAAGAATTTCACAAGCTCACCAACAGAATGTTCTTTCGGACCTTGGTTTAGATCTTAGTGCCTTGTCGTCTTTTACGACACGTGAAGTCCACGGTTTGACTATTCTTCAGCAAACCGGATACAACAAGATAAAATTATTGTAAACCGCAGATTAATTATTATAATTATTAATTGCAATTAACCCCGTGTTGAGCCCGGGTGTGGTTGGGACCACTGAAGAATAGGACAACCGCAAACAAGCTTCCGCGTGTACATAAGAGGCGACTAAACCAGGAGCAGAGGATGGCAACGGGAACCCACCTCAAAAGCTATATTATTCCCAAACTAAAGGCTACATTAAGATGTGGTTAAGGCACAGCCATTTGTAAAGGGACTAACTCGTTAATCGATGGTGTACTCTTTATCGAGTGTTAAAAGCAGCACGTGAGTAGGAATATATACATTTGACTTGCCGTTTGGCAAAACACTAGAGAGAATGTTATAATTATTGGCTGGAGCCAGTGGCGACGTCAGTAAGACACTCGACCGCGAATCAGTATGTGCGGGATTCAAATCCTGGGCTCTCTAGTCACTAACATCGCTTTAGAGTGAGAAAACTGACCTTAACCTTTGCTTTATCAGATTTTTTAGCTTTTTAGCTTTACTGTATTATACATGTAAATCAATTAATTAACTAATTATATGGGAATGACTGATGACATGATGTAGGACAGAGAGGATTTGAGACGGTCTATTCGTATCCCGACCATGGTTAAACTGGGATTCAAGGGATGATGATGATGATGATGAATTATCTAATTATATATTCGCACTATCAGCCGTTGATGACGTCAATGAAAAACATAAAGCCTTTTAGCTTTACTTTATTATAAATCAACTAATTAACTAATTAAATCACTAACTAATAATAATTATTAAAGCAAATATATTATTAATAGAGCGAATATATATATTAGTTAATAAACTAATTACATATACGCACTATCAGCCGCTGATGACGTCACGGTGGGCGGCGGTGTACAATCAGGACCAGTGCTCGTGCGGGGACGCTAACACAACGTACGCGCTGTACGGCGCGAGCACCCAGTGCACCGCGGCGTGTGTGGGGGACCCCACGGAACAGTGTGGGTGCAAGACCTGCTTCGGTCTTATCGATCTACTCTATCAGGGTGTGTGTAAATTGATCAATCAAGCGATAGATCTATCAATCAATCTATCAATCAGTCCATCAGTCGATCAGTTAGTCAATAAATCAATCAATCAATAAATCAACAGCTCGATCGATCAATCAATTAATCAATAGATCGATCAATCAGTCGATCAGTCAGTCATTCAATCCATCAATAGATCAATCAATCAATCAGCATAAATTATTAATAAATATTGTTAACAATAAAGACGCAGTATATAGGGTCTTATAAAAGTGAGTATTTCATAGTTAACTCGGAATACCACATGGTCTATTGTTAGAATATTTATAATCGTGTGGCAGTTTTCATTAGTTCACAATCTTAAAAAATATTGTAAAGCAATGATCCAAAACTTTATCGCTTTCCAAATAACTCTGTAACAGCTGCACATAAACATACAGGTCTGACGCCATATATCACATTCTCTACACATTCTTCTCTACACATTCTCTACACATTCTCTACACATTCTCTACACATTCTCTACACATTCTCTACACATTCTCTACACATTCTCTACACATTCTCTACACATTCTCTACACATTCTCTACACATTCTATACACATTCTCTACACATTCTCTACACATTCTCTACACATTCTCTACACATTCTCTACACATTCTCTCACCAGTCAGCTTATTCTTAGCATTTAATAATTTGCAATAAAAGCCTATAATCAAAGTTTAATTTAACAATAATAAAAAAGTTTAACGTCCGTTTCCTCATTTATGGATGTTGTCAGAGATATCATCCACATCATTTAACACACAGTTAATCAATAAAGATTTACATACGGTTTCTAGTAGAAAGGTATTGTCAGGGACGTCTCAAACAAACTAAACTAAACTCTACACCTACACAGGCCCACCTGCCTCTTGCATCCTGGGCTGTTACAGCGTCAAACAAATCAATTCTCAGCTCTACCAGTGGGGTAAGAACAACCTCATGACCCAGGAGATATGTGCCGACAACTGCGCCCGGGCGGGTTATCGGCTGTCAGGAGTTGAGGACCAGGATGAATGCTGGTGCGGGAACGACCGTGGGCTCTATACGTCGATGGGTGCTTGTTCTAAGAGCTGCGGCAAGATGTGCAAGGGCGACACCAGCCAGTCGTGTGGCGAGGTCGACTGTCAGGTCGTAATAGACCTTAGCTATAGAGGTCTGGGTTATCTCTCTCTCTCACTCTCTCTCTCTTAGTCTCTCTCTCTCTCTCTGTCTCTCTCTTTCTCTGTCTCTCTGTCTCTCTCTCTTTCTCTCTCTCTATCTCAGTGCACTGGCTACTGGCAGGTCCTCATAGACCTCAGCTATAGAGGTCTGAGTTACCTCTCTCTTAGTCTCTCTCTCTCTCTCTATATATATATATATATATATATGTGTGTGTGTGTGTGTGTGTGTGTGTGTGTGTGTGTGTGTCTCCCCGTCTCGCTCCCCCTCTCTTTCTCTATTTCTCTCTCTCTCTCTCTCTCTCTCTTTCTCTCTCTCTCTAACAATAGGCTTATTAAATTGCAATTTAAATATAGTAACGGTGAACAAAGGTTCTAACTAAGACTTTTTATGGAGTTAACGTCAAGGTCAGAAGCCAGAAGGCTTCTCTTTAGAACTTCGAACCCGATCATCTCCGCGGTTGATCAACAGATCGACCCAAGCAGCAGTCAGACTGGACTGAGTGATGATCCAGTTCTCAATGAGAAATACTTGTCAGATATGTTCAATATTTCAGAAGTCTAAGGTGCAATAGAAACAACAATAGAACACAACAATATTCGACGAGCTGGCATCGGAACTAACCGTTGCTATTTAAGCATCGTTATATAATTACATGACACGACATTTTAGTGGTGTTTTGTAGATTCATCAAATTCTTCGTGTGGTCCTCAATCAACGACTGTCAGTATATGGTATCCAATTATCTCAAGCGCAGTACAGACATCTAGTACAATAGACCAATCTAGTACAATAGTTCCTAGTACACTAGAACCAAGTACAATAGTTCTTAGTACACTAGAACCAAGTACAGTAGTTCCTAGTACACTAGAACCAAGTACAATAGTTCCTAGTACACTAGAACCAAGTACAATAGTTCCTAGTACAGTAGAACCAAGTACAATAGTTCCTAGTACACTAGAACCAAGTACAATAGTTCCTAGTACACTAGAACCAAGTAAAATAGTTCCTAGTACACTAGAACCAAGTAAAATAGTTCCTAGTACACTAGAACCAAGTACAATAGTTCCTAGTACACCAGAACCAAGTACAAACGAGTCGACAACACAATTTGTAACAACAGAATTAAGCACAAGAATGGAATCGACCGTCGCAACAACCGAAACAATAAGTACTGAAATTAGTACAGCAATAACTATCGTCCCAAGTACTCAGCGGATAAGTACTTCCATATCCAGTTCCTTCTCATCGGATTTTATCACTTCCTCAATCACTCGGATTACTACAACGGAGTCCATGACTACATCTTTGTTTACAAGTCAGTCATACACTTCCGCCATTGTTACGTCAGATGTGACGTCACGTGAAGTTATTTTTTCGGAATTTCCCACGGCTGGAATTTCAACTGCGAGAAATTCAACATCAGAGGAATTTCAGAACCAGATTTCTGTGATGCCAGATAACTCTTTGTATTATGGTAAGTTAGTATTCCACGTGTCGTCATGGAAAAATAACCTCGGACTGATATCGTTTCCGAGAGACGAAACTGACGTTAATATCTGCTTTATAGCCTTTTTACTGCTCACTTTCCTGGTACTTTCTTCCAAATAGTATCGTAACTGGAATGGCCTCCTTTGTGGAAGATGGTTATACTAGAAGCTATGATAACTACGAACTGGATATATAATCTAATATTAATTATTTTATGATTTAATCTTCATTACACTCTTTCGTGCATTATCTCTCATTATTTCTTTAGAATTCTGACTTGAAATTAACACAGTGTGTTTATCAATGACAAACGTTTCTAGACGGTTGATTTGGATTTAGGTTAATTTTTTTCCTAACCGATTAGCGAATAATAGACTAGAATCTTAAATTCGTTCGGGAAAAATTTCAATCTCTCAGAAACGTACGTATAAGTCCAGGCACAAATAGGCTACTTAGAGATCAATACAGAATATTTCTATCACGTACAATTGATATTCATGCTAGACGTACAGCCGTGCCTGACTCAGCCGCCCCATGTGCCTAACACAGTGACCTATTTGTACCGAGACCGCTACGGGTCAGTGACCACTTACTACTGTCTGCCCGGGCATGTCTTCATTGAGGGCGGGTCATCGAGGTCAATCATATGTAGGTCAGGAGTCTGGGATGTCAAGGTCAATGAGTGCAAAGGTCAGTTTTAGGATTAAGTATGTCATTGTATGATATTAATAAAATTCATAATTTGTTAGCTAAGTAAGTGTTTGTTAGACAGTAACTTGTGCCATTTGCTTTAAGGCTTGTAACTATCGAACCGTTGACATTGTCTTTAGTTAAGTAGGCCATAATTGCATGCTGGGAAATTAATTCTACATTATATTTGACAGTTATAATTGCCGACGTCCCTGACATCATTCCTGCATGAGGAAACGGACGTTAAACCTTTATTATTATTATTATTATTATTATTATTATACATTGTTCTGTGCAATATTAACAGCCATTCAGAAGTGCACTTCAGGGGATAGGGGAAGGAATGGGTACCTATCTGAGGACAATAGACCGGAACAATGTCAGGACGTTCCAGCACCAGGTCTGCAATCAGTGAATTTCGTGAATTTATTATAATTCTTATATGACTGAGATTCAGTCTTCAAAGAGGAACATGTCGAAGCATACACAATTTCTGATATTCGGATATCTGTTGATTTCAATATCGAGAGCACGTCGATATAAGCGTGAATGTATCACGATGTTCATATATTTCGATTGATTTTTCGATGCTTTTCTTTAGCATTTCATAAAGAGATTCTTTGCTTATTTCACATATACTACTTTTCACTCATCGATTTATATCCGAATCCGATAGCAAACACGTTCCTAGCTGTGATCCAAGCCGGTGGAAAATTTCCTTTAACTCTAAAAGACTAAAACTGAATCTTTTAGAAAATTTGGCTAACATTTCTTTGTGCTTACAGAAGGTTGTTTACCTCCGCCATACGTGGCCTACGCCGTTGCAGTTATCGACCAATCAGCGCGCACCACTGAGATCACGTGCAACCTTGGGAGACGCCATAGAGACGGAAAAAGAGTGAACATCTACCACTGCTTTGCTGATAACGCCTGGGGAATGTTTACTGCTTGCGGATGTAAATACTTTACTCATTTTTCTGATATTTTCAGTACGCAAACAGCAGGGTTGTACAAAATTTAGAATTTTAAAAGCAAACGAGGAACAAAAATCTAACAAACATGCAAACGAGGAGCAAAAGAACTACTAAAAAACGTTTGAAGAATTCCACGAAGATAAAGATTGTTAGGACTTTAGTGTGGATCACGCTACTGTAGGCTACGACTGTGAAACATCGACGTTAAGAAATGAGGCTATCAAGAAACTGGAAGAATTGGAAATAAGGCTGCAGAGAAGAATGGAGAAGCTCAAATGGACTGTCAGGACAGACATAATTTGGAACGAAGACGTGCTAAATGTTGTTGGTATAAATAGGCAACTGATATATTTCATAGGTAGTATAAAAAGGAACTGGATGGGTTATGCACTGAGATTTTACTAAAAGAGATAGGCCTGACTGAAGGAAGAATAGAGGGAAAGAAGATTAGAGGTAGATCGAGTCTTAAAATGCTGGATGAGTTGATAATTGGACCAATATGGAGTTATATGCATGTGCCATGAACATGTCAATAGGAAGTACATTAAGAGAGACAGAGAGAGAGAGAGAGAGAGAGAGAGAGAGAGGGTAGGGAGGGAGAGAGAGAGGGATAGAGGTAGGCAATGAGGGAGGGAGATAGAAATATAGAAAGAATCAAAATTGATGATATTTCTAGAAGTTTCAACATGTGAGTACAGGTTTGTATGTCTTTCAAGCAGATAATCTTATTTATTTATTTCTCATTTATTTATTTCTTATTTATTTATTTCTTATTTATTTATTTCTTATTTATTTATTTCTCATTTATTGAGAATGTCTTAATAGCGCAGGGGTAACGTCATGAAATTTTAAATGACATATCCTGAGACCTGAGGTGAATTGAACCCTCGTGGGTTCGAATCCCGGCCGCGCTGATTTGAGAGTAAAATCTCGGACATTCACTGGACTGGCTATTCAGAAAATGGACCAATTTGCCTAACGGTTTAAACATGTGGTGTTAAAAAGTGATAGATATCAACATAGTTGATCATTTCACTATAATGCTTGTTTACTTTTTTATTGTTCGCTCGACCAGACGCATTGATTACTTTGACAACCACGGTAGACTATTGCATCGCTATTTACTCAACAGAAGCTTTTAATACTTATTGATCAGTAAGGATCAAAGTCCCTGAATGGATCATTGGATGTACCTTAAATCCAAAACAACAATTTAAAAACTATACAACCATAGTTATGTGCAAGAAGAATGATGCCAATTGTATTCTTGTATTTATTCTTGTATTATAGCCTTGCATAATACCCTTGTTCTTACATTATATTCCTTTATTTTATTCTTGCATTGTATGTTTTATGTTATATTTTATATTGTATTTCTCTATTGCATTCTTACATTGTGCTCTTTTATTGCATTTTACTGTAGTATTGTATTGTTTTATCGTATTCTTGAATTGTATTCTTGAATTGCATTCTTACATTATCTTCTTTTACTGCATTGTTCTAGTGCATTCGTTTGTTGCATTCTTACAGTGTATTCTTATTGTATTATTGAATTGTACTCTTGTATTGCATTATTGCATTTCATTCTTATATTGTATTCTTGCAGTGTATTCTCGTATTTTACTATTTTGATACAGTGCAATACTGCAGCAAGCTGACGTCACCACTTCACGGGTCACTGAGTACGAATGAGGTGGTGTATGACGTCACTGTAAACGTCACGTGTGACGTAGGCTACTCTACGTCAGAGCAAGAGCTCTACAGAATTCTACATTGTAACGACTCTGCTCAGTGGAATAACACGGTGGAGGACTGCAGACGTATGTAGTGTGCTTAATAGAGAGAGAGAGAGAGAGAGAGAGAGAGAGAGAGAGAGAGACAGAGAGAGAGAGAGAGACAGAGAGAGACAGAGAGACAGAGAGAGAGAGACAAAGAGAGAGAGAGAGAGAGAAAGAGACAGAGAGAGAGTGAGAGAGAAAGAGAGAGAGCTAGAGAGAAATAGAGAGAGAGAGAGAGAGAGGAGAGAGAGAGAGAGAGAGAGAGAGAGAGAGCGAGAGAGAGAGAGAGAGCGGGAGATGGATAAATATATTTTGTGTATATTATATATATCTATGTATATATCTATATATATACTATATATATAATATTATATATATGCCTATATAAGCTAGAAGAGAAAGAGAGAAAGAGGGAGAGAGAGAGAGAGAGAAAAGGTATTGTTATATCTTCAAACGAGTCAAAATGATAATTATTACAGTACAATTGCTGCAAACTGAAATGTGTTTTGTTGTACATATAATAAACTATTAACTTATTAATAATTAGTGACTATTGAATATTACAAAAATAGAAACATAGAAAATTAACCATGTAAACATCCTGCATGATATTACATTTAAATAAATACATGTAACTAAAGTGATCTTCGGGAAAGACAAATGAACAGAGTTTAGTATTTTCCATGCAATGATTTGATCAATATCATATACGACAATGATTCAGCGTTATACCGGTGTTTAATGCAACGTTAGATGAGAATAAAGCGAGAAGTATTGAGTCGCAACAATCTCATTCCTGGATTCTCTTATAAGAAGATTTTCTCTGTAGAACAGTGCCAGGCAATTCATATAAATCTTAAAGCTTTCCCATTGTTTCCATTCCATTCTAGCCGGTATTTACAGTAATACAGAAATCTTCGCTTAAGTGGAAACATCAATCCTTAAATTCATTCAGTTGCAGCCATTTAGCTCTTTTTTATGTCCGGTCTTTAAGGACATTGACAAGACATGTTAAACGACAGTTAAGGACAACGTTCTGGTGATATTGACGTGGTAAAAAATTGCGAGGTTTGGAATGGAAAGTATATTTAAAGTATTTAAGAAGAAGTAGCTATTTGCCGTTAATTGAATAAAAAGAACACATACTAATCAATGCTGTAACTGCCACTATTAAATGACAACAACATCGTGAAAAGGGGTTCTAGACATAGTAGAATTTCTCAAATAAAAATAGACTGCTAATCATTGAAGATTCTATTGCTTTTTACTCATCTCAACTCAAGCCAGTCTGCTCTGATCTGCTAAGTTCTAAGCGTACTGCAATAGCGTATTTAATTAATTAATGTATTATTTATTTTAATTTATTTCATTTATTTAATTTCTTATTAATTTCTATGTTACAGCGGTGTACTGCAGGGACCCGCCGGTCATACCCGGGGCTGAGCTGATATCACTGGGGGGAACGACCCGGGCCCCCAATGGGCTCTACCCCTACTCGTCCACCCTCGAGTACCGGTGCGGGGTGGCGGGTGGTCGAGGCCCCCTCAGGCTGGATGACGGGCACGAGAGGGGGGCAGTTGTCTGCACCGGAAGTGCTAAGTGGAATGTGACGTACACTTCCTGTGACTGTGAGTAAAAGTAATGAATGTACACTTCCTGTGACTGTGAGTAAAAGTAATGAATGTACACTTCCTGTGACTGTGAGTAAAAGTAATAACGAACAACTGTGACTGTGAGTAAAAGTAATGAGTGTGACGTACACTTCCTGTGACTGTGAGTAAAAGTAATGAATGTACACTTCCTGTGACTGTGAGTAAAAGTAATGAATGTACACTTCCTGTGACTGTGAGTAAAAGTAATGAATGTACACTTCCTGTGACTGTGAGTAAAAGTAATGAATGTACACTTCCTGTGACTGTGAGTAAAAGTAATGAATGTACACTTCCTGTGACTGTCAGTAAAAGTAATAACGAACAACTGAGACTGTGAGTAAAAGTAATGATTGTGACGTACACTTCCTGTGACTGTGAGTAAAAGTAATGAATGTACACTTACTCTGACTGTGAGTAAAAGTAATGAATGTACACTTCCTGTGACTGTGAGTAAAAGTAATAACGAACACCTGTGACTGTGAGTAAAAGTAATGAGTGTGACGTACACTTCCTGTGACTGTGAGTAAAAGAAATAACGTACTACTACTACTACTACTGAGACTGCGCTAATTCCTATTTGGACCCTGCAGTAGGCTTCAAGGTTAATTGACTCCACTTCGCTCTATCCTCAGCCAGATCACAGGTGCCCTCATCCAATATGTTCAAATTCTGATTTACATCTTTGAGATCTTTATTTACTAATTTGATCCATGTTTGTTTATTTTGACATCCTCTTTGTTTTTTCTGAAATTTTTAATTCTCATTTAAAGCAAGTTTTACAGGTGCATTGTTTGGTAACCTAAGTAAGTGACCTATCCATTTTGGTCTTCGTGTTTTAATTGCAAGACTGCATTTTTTTCATTTGTTCTGATGTATAAGTTATCGTTGCTTATAATGTGAGGGTAATATATTTTAAGTACTTTTCTTAATAGACTTCTATGAAATATGTCAATTTCGTGTTCCTGTTTTGAAGTTAATGTCCATAGCTCACTATTATATATTTAAACTGGCGTAATATAAGTTTTCTACTATTTAAGTCTAAAAGAGAGCATCTAGATCCGTACACTTCCTGTACTTTTAATAAGGTACACTTCCTATAACTGTGGGTAAAAGTAATAACGATCTCTTCCTGTGATTGTGAGTAAAAGTAATGAATATAACGTAAACTTCCTGTGACTGCGAGTAAAAGTGAATGTGCTATGATTTAACATCTATGATATGATAAATGATAAAGGTTTAACGTCCGTTTTCTCATACAAGGATGATGTCAGAGACGTCCACATCACATGTCACTACAAATCGATTCACCCCAAAGGATCTGAAAAAAAACACGTACTGAGGAGAAATAAAAGTTCCTAAACATTGCCGGTCAGGTGATAAAAAAACAGTCAGGCAAGACGAAATAAAATCTATGGTGGGAAGAGATGTGTTTTCAACTTACAACAGAAAGTGGAAGTAGTAGAACATGAGCGAAGATCAGGAGGCAGAGAGTTCCAAACAGTAAGAGCGAGCGGAGAAAGAAAATGAACGTCTACCTAGCGAAGTGAGAATATTAGGAATTTTGAGCAATTTGGTATCGGAACAACGAAGCTTACGAGAAGGATGATATTGGATTGGGAGATCAGAAAGGTAAGAAGGTTTACCAAAAAGAAGTGTTTTGAAAGTTAACAGAGCTAGAGAGAGATAGAGAGAGATAGAAAGAGATATGTGTTGATTTCAGCATCAACACCAAATCACTGACAAATACAAATAGAAATAAACATTTAAAATAAATAAAATAAAAAATTCGCAGAAACACAGGGTACCAAACACTCTGTAGAAACTAGAACTGATAGCATATCGGTAAGCTGTCAGGCAGTGGATCAAGGGGTGCAGTGTTAGAATTCAGTATTCTTCCCATCCCTAGTATGCTTTCAGACAGGAAACTGACGCATAAATAGTCTTGAGCTGTTACAATTGTAGACTAGTTCGAACTACTTGAGTTAAAACGATTTAAAACTTATCTGTATCTTATCTGGATCTCTCTCTCAGTGCACTGCCTACTGGCAGGTCCATGGTACATAACGCCTCCACTGTTCTCTGTCTTCCGCCTTCCTCTTCATATATGAGTGGATCTTTAAATCATCTAACAAGCCTAATCTCGGCCTGCCCCTGCCTCTTTTTCCTTCCATTCTACCTTCTATGATCTCTTTTAATAGACCTTCCCCCCTTGGAATGTGTCCTAACCAACTCTTCTTCCTATTTCTTAATACATGTATCAACTGTCTATCTGTGCCAACTCTCTCCAGGACTTATCTGGATACTCTCTCTTATTATCTGCAATGTTTAAAGTTTTTTATTACAATAAGATCCGAGCCAACCTCAGAAAGGGCATTCGGTTGATGAGCGCATTGGCTCAAGAAATTGCTAACTTTACTTACTGATAATCTGGGAAATTGATGCCATTGTCTGAGGAAGAATCCAATAAACTTCATGACTTCATGACAATGTTTACAACCGCACGTGGATGTTTTATCTCAAATATCTTTATAAATAGTGTCCTACATATGTTCACACATATATCCCGTGTTGTGTCCGGGCACTGAAGAATAGATCAATCATTATAATTATGCAAATGTCATACCACCGTTATGCAAGAATTACCATTATGTAAGAACTGATGAAGGTAACGGTAAACCATCTTAAAGATCATACTTTTCCTATTATATAGGCTGCATACGTCCTGGAGAAGTGAAAGCAAACGCCGAATATGAACAGCATTAGACCTGATCGTAAACTGATCACTAGAGAGAGAGAGAGAGAGAGAGAGAGAGAGAGAGAGAGAGAGAGAGAGAGAGAGAGAGAGAGACTAGAGAGAGAGACACAGAGAGAGAGAGAGAGAGAGAGAGAGAGAAATAGAGACAGAGCTCGCCCACATTCAGAGTCAACTTTAGTATATTTAAACCAGTTACTGTTGCTGTCTACAGACGGTCGCTGCCCATCTGTGCCCGAGGTCCCCCACGCTTTACCCGACTCTAGGGTAGCCCTGTCCAACTCTGTGGTCAGGTTCACCTGTGAGCACGGCTACGAGCTGCTGCAACATCTCCAGGACAGAGTCCAGTGTGTGCAGGGAGTCTGGAGCGGGGAGGTCCAGTGTGTGGGTAGGTGTAGGGTGGTCTATTTTCTATCATAATGTGTTATTAAATAGAATAATAATTAATTATTTCTTATAATCAATGTCGTTGAAAATCTGTTAGATCTATAGACAGCCACTGGCTGTAGCCAATGGCGAAGTCGGTAAGACACTCGACTGCGGAACAGTATGTGCGGGCTTCAAATCCTGCTCTCACCCGTCACTGACACCGCTTTCGAGTTTCTAGCTCTCTCTCACTCTCACTCTCTCTCTCTCACTCTCCCTCTCTTTCTCTCTCTCTCTCTCTCTCGCTTTCTCTCTCTCTCTCTGACGGCTTAAACTATATTTAGTCTAAATTGATATTTATTTTTGCGCACTCTCTTAATTTACAAGTATACAGCTCTTAAATTGCCTTTGGACAAGAAAATAAACGCTAAATTGTTAATTCTATAAAAACTACATATCCCAATAGAATCCCCATACCTACCAAAAAACGTAAACACGCATTATAGTGAAATGATCAACTATGTTGATATCTATCACTTTTTATACAACATGTTTAAACCGTTAGGCAATTTAGTCCATTTTCCCTGTAACCAGTCCAGTGAATGTCCGAGATTTTACTCTCAGATATGCGCGGCTGGTATTGGAAACCACGAGGGTTCAATTCACCTCAGGATCTGTCATTTAAAGCATCATGACGTTACCCCTACGCTATTAAGGCATTCATACATTCATACCTCTTGATTGTACACAGAGATAACCTGCCCCTCTCTCGCCTCACCCCACGCCACTGTTAACAGCACGGGGAGTGGGTCCCGGGTAGGCGAGTGGCTGACGATACGATGCTCGACGGGTTATCGGCTGTACGACGGTCGTAGCGAAGCCACTGTAGAGTGTATGGAGCAGGGGGCGTGGTCAGATAACGTCACTTGTCTACGTCAGTACAGTTTCTTAAAATACTCTTTCATTTTTTGTCCTACTTTGTCTGTGATTCAATAATCGTGCAGTGATTGGGCGATTAAATGATTCAGTTATGAGATTACAGGGAATATTTCAATATTTAATATAATAATTCAATTATTTATTATTTATTTTTATTTATAAGTTATTAATAATTATTTATTTTAACTGTTGATTTAATAAGTTAGGAAACAGCTGCATGTCGTCGATGAGTGAGTGATTTATAGCAATTTCATTCAATTTGATTTATAGCAATTTCATTTGAGAACTTATATCTCATGTTTCATTAATTTAATGAGCTGTTACTGATTGATTTATTATTTGACGAATCGTGTGAATGACTGATTGATTTATTATTTGACGAATCGTGTGAATGATTGATTGATTTATTGTTTGAACAAAGTCTCAATTTACTGACTGATTGATTAACTAACACTTGATTGAAACGGACAGACTGGGCGATTGAGTGATCGATTTATTGATTGATTGGTTGACTTAGTACTTAACTGATTGATGGTTCAACTTATCAACTGATTGATATATTTATGTATTTATTTGTTTATTTATTTATTTATTTATTTATTTATTGGTTGACTTAGTGGGCTACTTAACTGATTGATGGATCAACTTGCCAATTGATTGATTGATTAATTTATTTACTTATTGGCTTAGTACTTAACTGATTGTTGGATGAACTTATCAAGTGATTGATTTATCGATTGATTGAATGATTGATTTATTGATTGATTTATTGCTTTAGCGGTTGACTGTGGTGAACCACCTCCGCTGTATAACTCGGACAGTTAAGCCCTTATCGACTGATTGATTGATTGTTTGATTGATTTATTGATTTAGCGGTTGACTGTGGTGAACCACTCCCACTGTATAACTCGGACAACCAGGCCCGCCTCACGGACTACACGGGAACAGTGTACGGGGACAACAGCACCTACCAGTGCCTCGAGGGGTTCTGGTTCACCAGGGGGCAGCCCAGCCTCGTGGTCACCTGCTCCCCTCAGGCCTCCTGGGTCCCCCTAGACCCCCCAGCGGCCAGTGTTAGAGTTTCCTCAAAATCATATCCAATTACAGAAGACAGTTCGGATGAGATCATGGGATGTAAACGTAAGTAAAATCAAATTAAATCATTCTATTGCAGACACAATATAAAAAATAAATAATAACAGGTCCATATAACAACGAAAAATAGAAAACAACAAGAAAATGTAATGAACAGAAAGAAAGAAAACTTAGAAGCAACTGTCCAGTTGAATAAATCATAAGTCAAGTTCTTCGTAATACTTATTTATATCACATTTATGACAGAAAAACAATAAAATTAAGTGTCTTCGTTCAATAAGATTTTAATATTAAGATATAAATTATTGGACGTTTTTTAATATTTGTTCTATATGATTTAGCAGACTCTAACTTTCAGATTTTCGTTCACTAGGTACGATTGACGTTAATAGTTATTTTTAGAAATATTTAAACACCTCTTTTTTATAATTTCTAAAGGAACATATTGTCAGACATCTAGATACGTTTATCTCCTAGCTTGACATCTCACAACTTGACATCATAAAGTCCAGCAACTGTCAGTAAGTACTAAGTAGTAACTTATTGTTACATTGATCTTTTCGACGGTAACTCGAGTGTGTCGAGTCGTCTTGAAGAGAAGCCTCGTGCTTCTGAACCTTGACGTTAAACACATTACAACTTACGTTCATCTCATAGCAGATTGCAGATCTCATAGCACTATATGCCTGCTTGCGTCTGGTCTATAATTTGGTCTTAGAATTAATTTGCTGTTAACTTAAGCCTCGTGACGGTAGCTCGAGTGTGTTGAGTCGACTTGAAGAGAAGCCTTGTGCTTCTGAACCTTGATATTAAGCACATTACAACCTATATACCTTTGAGCTTCATATAAATTGTATCTTATAATTCACAAGGGATCATTACGAATTAGTTAATTGATTGATTGATTGATTAAACGTTTATTCAGTATTTGATGGATTACTGTATTGTGGGATAGATTATTTTTATTTTTGCATGGATTGTTTTAATCATTGATTGACTAATTAATGATATACTGATTTCTAATAATCAATCAAGTGATTGATAGATTAATTTATTGACAATTTCAGCTATACAATGCACTGCGATATTACTCCACATTTTGAGCACGAATGCAACTTCTCCAAGAACCGTGGTAAATGCAACCTGTGGAAAGGGCTCTAAATTAGACTGTGAAACAACCTCAATTATCACAGTCTGTAGTGATGAAGGAAATTGGAATCCGAATGTTCCAGATTGTATCGGTATTTGCGCTATCTAAATCCTAAACATCCATAGATCTGCAGTGATGTGTGCTGTGGGGACGTCCCTGACATCATCCATGGATGCGGAAACGGACGTTAAACCTTCATTATTATTATTATTATTATTTTTATTTTTATTTTTTTAATTTTTTTTTACCCCGGTGTAAAGAACCTGGGGTTTGATAAAAACGATTAAAGCAATACGTGCTGAATCGCCGCCCGGCTACTCGAGGTCATCAATCGGCTTAAAAGAATTATTGAAGCAGACTGCATTAAATCTTTGCAAAGTCATGGAAAGCCTTTGCCAAAGAAAATAAGTCTCTCGCTTATCGCCGGTTTGCTCTGCAATAAGTCTGCCTATGCCATTAATAAAGTCAGCTCCTTCGGGATTCATCGGGCCCATGGTTTCAATGGCCACCGGAACAACTTCATATCCTAAGGACAGATCACGGTATTTATCCAACTTCCTGGAGGCGGCATGAACAGCAGCTCCACCGGCTGTGACTGAAGTCGTATTCAGGTAGGAGTTTGCCATAGTGTCAATGACCGTGACGACCCATACGGCACATTTACCGTTGCACCAGGGCACTAAAGTCATGCCGTCCGGACGCTTGCCGTCTGATCTGGACAACCCACTTGGTTCCTTAGAGGAAGGGATGCCTGCTCTAGAAAGTGCTCGCCATATTAAGTCATTTAAATTGTGATGGCGAGACATTCTACCTGAGCTTCGTTTGCAGGAGAGGCCGTGGAGACCTAAAGCGTCGACTTCATGACCGCAAGGGCACATGTGAGGCTCGCAGTTTTCGCCCCTAAACGGAAACTAACGGCTACTCGAATCGCCTCATTGTCTAAAACAAGCCCACAAGAAGAAACAGGGAGACCGTGAAGCCAGTCGCTGCTTCTTTTGGTTGATACAGCTAGGAGTCGTGCTCTGTCTACTGCACTGGACTGGGATTCTAATAGACTGTTACAAATCCGATCCACTATAAGACGGTCCCATGATTTCTGGTTACTGACTGAGGTAGAAGGTGGAGCACTGGAGGTGAGGCTTTTGGACCAAACTGACAACTCAACGTCAATGGATCTATCGGCAGAAAGGGAGCACTTATGAAGGATGGCATCTTGCAACTGCCTCGTTTCCATCGCTGATGCCAAGAAGGCTGAAGGCGCGATATGGGAAACAAGACGAATTCCAAGACCACCCTTGCTCACCGGTAGACTGGCTTGCTGCCACTGCAAAATCAGACAAATCTGCGTTGATAACGGCGCACAAGCATTGCCTAAGAGCCTCGTTGTAGTCTAAAAGCCGCGGATTAGAGAAGCTCGGACTAGAGCGCAGAATGTGCATAAGTTTAGGTGCACTTAATGAAAAGCGAAGGATTGTCAAAGCATCATAAGCGGCTAGCGACTTCAAGCGCGATGCTGTACGTTTATTTATTTATTTTTTTTTTAATTATTATTTTTTTAATGCCCTGGGCTGTAAAGGGCCCTGGGCTAAAAAATAAGATAAAAGAGACTTTATTTAATTAAAAGTTTTTAAAAAAGCGATTAAAATAATTCCTCTGCACTCTGGGAAGCCGCTTTAGCCAAAGTGCCACTGAAGCAGACTGCATTGAATCGCTGAAGAGCAATAGACAGTCGCTGCCACAGAAAAGATTTTTCGCGCTTATCACCAGTAATGGCGCTGGTCCTCCTGCCTATTTCGTCAATAAAGTCTGATGCGAGAGAGTTGATGGGCTCCAGGGTCTCAAAGGCGGCAATAGGCATGAAGATATAGTTGCCAGAGATTTCGGCATAATTCATAGTTTTCCTATTAGCCGCGGCCTCTGCTGCAGCACCAGCAGCAGCGCAAGAAAGGCCGAGATTGCTAATTGAGAAAGTGTTCGTAACAGTGACGTCCCAGCGAACACACTTCCCCTCTGCCCATGGTATTTGAGAGACACCGTCTGGACGTTTACCATCAGTGCGGATCAGTCCCAGGGGCTCTTTAATGGCTGGGATATTCGCTCGACTCAGGGCGCGCCAGATCAAGTCGTTTATTAACTGATGTCTGCTGATTCTGCCGGCACTACGCTTGCACGACAGGCCGTGAATGCCTAACGCATTGACTGAGACACTTTAAATTTAACACGTTTATTTATTATTATTATTGCTATTATTATTATTATTACTATTATTATTATTATTATTTACTATTATTATCATTATTATTATTACGATGATTTAAATATTAGATGATTTAAATAGATTTGAATAGATGATTAAATAGATTTAATAAATTAGATGATTTAAATATTAGATGATTTTAGATGTTAGCTGATTTAAAGACCCACTCATATGTGGAAATGAAGAGGAAGGCGGAAGACAGAGAAGAGTGGAGGCGTTACATACCATGGACCTGCCAGTAGGCAGTGCACTAAGAGAGAGATTATTATTATGATTATTATTAAACATAATCATCATCGACATGAATTCAACGCCCGGTTCCTCTTACTAAGGAGATGCGCAAATGAACAAGCCCCCCCATCCCCTTACGAAAGTTCAATTGCCTCCCCCACTCACAAAGGTTCTACTAACCCCCCCCCCCCCCCTATTGAAGACTATGGTCTTCTTATCCTAGTCTTCTATACCAGCAGACTTACACGTAGAAGTATAATAATAACAACAACAATTAGAGTGCGACAGTCATCAATGACAACATCGAGCACTATTGAGACAAATCAAACCGGCGAGCAAAAGAAGGTCCAAAAAAGGTGCAAATTCAAAAATCCATAAATTCAGTCTAAAGTAAAGAGAGTTAAAGAAAAGGAGGTTTAGGCGCAGGTCGCTGCTCATGGACAATGGATGGAAAAGAGAGATGGAAAAGATAGGTCTTCAACTGCCTATGGAACTGCTCATAGGAAATCAAAGGCCGATGTGATTCAAATGAAGATTTCCGAAGATTGGATGGAAGAGAATTCTAGAAAGCTAAACTTAACCGTTTTATAGTTGCTTATAATGCTGCAGTAATGGAGGAGGCCTATAACTGTATATATCATTTGTATTGCATTTGTAAATTTATTTCACAATATAAAGATATAAAGAATATATCTAAATATAAATAATATAAATAATATAAATAATATAATATATACATGTAGCATATTGTTATAGTATAAAGAATAACTGCTGTAAAGAAATGGTTGAGACATACTAAATGAACGTCCTAGAAGCTCTTTACTGCTAATTGCTACATCATTGGCTCAGTGCTAATTGTCACTGAACTCATTCATACCTCATAAATCTCGCATATTCTACAGTAAACTTTCTGTATTTCTATTTTCTCTGCAGATATCGACACTGGATCACTAGATTTTCTAACAGTTGAAGCCGCTTCTTCACACATATTCGGCCTCATTTCTGGTGTCACTCTCGGGATCTTAGCCCTCCTCATCTTCATCCTAGACTTGCCTGCGTTTCGTAACAGCTGTTGTCCCCACAAATACCCTAACTATCGAAATCGACGCAAAAAATTCAGGAAAAGAACAAATCCGGTTGTAGACGATTCGTCGAATAAGTCGAGAGATACGCACAAATGAATAAAGAAATCGAAAAGAACAGTCGAAGCCCGACAAGTCTGTGATTTAGTTAATTTAATCAGATCTCTTTTTTTATTTCCGTTGAATGGTAACACGAAAACCTAACAATAATTATATCATTTTAGTCAGATTTGTTTAAACAAGCTCTTATATATTTATTTTTTATAATAATAAATATTTAAACTAATTTTAGCGACCGATTACGACAGTCCAGTCAATTGTGATAGTGGTGACGTTTATGCAGTACACAATTTTGAAGAAGTACAAAATTGTGATGAAGTACAAAATAGTACATAATATATTTGATGCAGTAATGATAAAAAAGCTGGTGAACCTAATGTTAACGTCAGTTTCCTCACTCGAAAGCGATGACAGTGACGGGCGAGCCCAGGATTTTAACCCTGCACATACTGATCCGCGGTTGACTACGAAATCCCTCTTTTGATGTTTTTCCATTCATCTAAATTTTATACCAATTTCTGGAGCCTAGGTGCTCACTCACCGAATGCCCTTTCTGCCGTTGTTTTGGATCTTGTTTTTATGTCGCCTTCTACGACACCTGCATGTTTTCACTCTTGGTCTATTCTTCAAACAACCCGGGCGCAACACGGGGATGTAGAGCCTATATATAATCTAAGGTTAGCCTAATATTGTTAATAAGTTCATCACAAGTGCAATGTTCATTTAGACGACCCGTGTGATACATAAGTTAGACATGAGCGTTTTCAATTTGACAACAACAACAATAAAATTAGAGTGCTACTGTCGTCCATGACAACATTGATCACAAAGCAATAGACACACTGCACTTTGTACTTTGTAAGAGCTGCCTAAAGCTGCTGACACTGAAAAGTGTCACTATGGAAAATCACCTCAGATACCTTTTATTTCTGGGCTGAGGTAAACGATTATGCACAGTAACGAATAGCGTTTTACTGTGAACCGCACACCAACAACAACAACTACAACAACAACAACTACAACAACAACAACTACAAATACACCAACTACAACAACAACAATAACAACTACTACTACTACTACTACTGCTACTGTCGTTAATGATATTGTCGAGCACTACCGAGCAAAATAAAGTCGAAGAGCAAAACAGATCAACACTGTCCGCACTGCTTTCCTCAGCTCCTGCCTTAGTCGCCTCTTACGTACACGCGGCCGGCAACTTGTTTGCGGTTGCCCTATTCTGCAGTGGTCCAACAATACACGAGCACAACACGGGGTATAAATATAAGATAATGATATAAATATAAGATAATAATATAAATATAACAAAAAATTTAGGTATAGACCTAATAGTTAGCATCACAAAGTGAAAACACTCATACTTTAAGACAGCTAAACTATCAAAATCGGAGCGATATTTAAACTAGATCATAGCATAGACTATAGGAGACACGAGTCTAAACCAGTAGGTACCCTGAACCTATTCAATAGGAATACCTGCCCTGCACACAACAAAGATAAAATTGGATTATTTCTTTGAGATCGAAGAATATCGAATGCGGTAATTTTAAGTAGTTGTAATTTGAACCTGTCCGATATTTAATCAAATAAATCAAGAGAAAGATCTTTCATTATTCTTTGTCCCATACTTCCTGTACTGGGTCCAATGACAACAACAGTGGATTACAGAGGGCGCAGGTGTTGCTTTCCCAGGATTGATTTAACAACTTTATTCGTGTATCGGTTGTTTGTTGTCGTTCTTAAACACCTTTAATTTGCTCGCAATATCAATTTATATTAGAAATTTATATCAAACTGTTTTATTACAGTTTCCCATTAGCAGCTTAACCTTGCATTATATCGACCACACCTTGTTATCCTTAGGTACTCCTTGTACTTGTAAAATGACATTATTTTGATTTAATTTCATTGAAATTGAAATTTATTTCAATTAGCTGTTATAACTTGTTAAAGATTTATTGAAGATCGTATGCAAAATTTTTATTCTTTGCAATTAAGGTATAATATAAATGTAGGTGAGAAGACATACACCTAACCTGTCAAGCACTGGCACTTGATTCTGCTCAATAGAACTCTTCAATCTTTAATTTTGTTGAACAAAATAGCGGAACTGTAGCGGAACCAGAGAATGTTCTAGAACAATCGACCCGAAGATAAACCTCTCAGGCTATTCTTCAGTGTTTATGTCTCGAAAGCCTTTCTATACAATGTCATATTAATTACTGAATTAATTCATGTCGGCTCCACTTTCAAAACCTGATTCGCTTTTTGGATCGATTTGTTTGGTAACGATATGGCAATACGTGTAGAGAGCTAGAACAGAAACCAAGGGGTCTATGATTAGCATATGTGAGGAGTAAAATAAATAAATGTTATGAAAACTTGTAAAGTATTCGCTAAAGACAAATTCCTACGTGACACGTTTATATAGATCTAGACGCTGTAAGCAATTTTACTTAACTTTTTAAAGTCCTTGTCTATTTGGAATAGTTTTCTGTTGCTTACCTACTGTATGTCTCGTTTACGAATAGATACGTAATACAAATTGTAAATCTTTTTCTAATATATCGTAATGCCAATCCAAAAACAAACCATTGAAACCAAAATATCAAAAGTTTAATTACCCTGACGATCCACTGAACATCAAATATGAAAGAAGCAAACTCAGAGAAAACGTTGAGTCTCTATCTATAGGAAACTCGATAACTCGTTTTCCTGTCGTCTTGAATGATCTTTTTCTTTTCTTCCAATCGTAAAACTTCATAGATTCCTCGTCACGAGAGTCGTGTGATATATTGTGCATAGATCTTTTTATTCATAGAGACGTTGCGTTAGAAAGAGGCAGTAGAAAATGAGGGGGGGCTGAAAATCTGTTAGCAGTGTCCAAAAAAGTAAAGAAATCTTTACCAAATTTTTCATATTTTTTCAATTTATAAACTCAGAAATAAAGTTACAACCTTTTGGATATTTTTATAGAGCAAATTATACTAATTCTACTATAAACAAAGTATAAAAATACGAGAAAGATAGAGAAAGAGAGAGAGAGAGAGAGAGAGAGAGAGAGAGAGAACTATGTTTATTTCAAAAATACACTCAAATACGCAATCTACCCTCAACCCCCTCTAATTAAATCTGAAATTGTGGCCATGGTCTTTATTAGAGTCAGTGGAGTTTTTCTGTTGCCGAACGATCAAGACTCTTAATGATTTATCAGACAATGAAAAATAGAGAGGTCTTCCATATGTTTGCTTTCAGATTTTTTTTCAGCTAGAGAGCGAAATAAATTTAGACTCTTTTTAAAGAGAGTTTGTTCTTTGATAAAATGTTTCGGTCAGTCAGCCTTGAGTATCATTGAATTTCAGAATATTTCCACTTAGTTCTTCATTGCATTCAATTCTATAATATTTTCTCCGGATCACATTTCATTAGGATCAATTCCAGCAGGATTTATTGTACGACAATTGTTTTCAGGACATGGAAGAGAATGGTACTGATGTCTATCTATTAGATTAAGGATTTTAATGGGACCTATTCCACCAGACTATCCACTGGAATCCATTCTATCTTAATCTGCATTAGAAATAGCTGAATGATTTAGAACGTGTCAAAATGGTCTATCGAAATAAACTAAAACCTAACAACTCTTCAGTGTGAAACCTGTGCTAAGCGATGCAGAGAAAAAAATATTTAAATTCAAACTCAGTTCATAGGAGGAAGTAGATTTTGATTAGAGATGCGTCCGGCAGGTTTGAGGAATCGTTCAGAATTGATCCGCCAGCCTTTGTATTGGATTGTTGTGAGAAACTTCGTTACTTACTTGACAAAAGCAATACTATTGATAGATCTGCTGCTCTATACAGGTATACCATTTATTATTTACTATTCTCTCTCCTTCAGTGAACTACTGGAAGGTCCATGGTATACATGTATAACGCCTCCACTCATCTCGCTCTTTCTCTCTCTCTCTCTCTCTCTCTCTCAGTGCACCGCCTACTGGCAGGTCCGTAGCATATAACGCCTCCACTCATCTCTCTCTCTCTTTCTCTCTCTCTCTCTCTCTCTCTCAGTGCACCGCCTACTGGCAGGTCCGTAGTATATAACGCCTCCACTCTTCTCTGTCTTCCGCTTTCCTCTACATGTCCGCATATGCGTGGGACTTTGACTCATCTATAACATACAACATTCCTTTTGATATATCATTATTATTAGGGATTCTGCTTATGACGAGGTGGGCCCCCTATGCCTTACACTGCTTAGACTAACATTTACTGATTATTAATTTATTATTATTATTATTGTTATTATTACATTTATTTCTTTTTCTTTTTAACTTTTCTTTACTGGGCGTCATTTCCTGAGAAAACAATCCTGTTTACCCATATAAATATATTATATACTAAAATGTAGCAAATATGTAAAATGTTCTCGCTAAATCTATTTGTTAAATGTATGAAATGAGTATTTTGATCCAATTAGGCTAACAATAACTCGAACTGTGTAATTGCTGGTGGTTTATTTTTGTTCCTACTTTTTATATTTATGCTGTTTGATTTGTTTTCTGTTGCTTTTCTTCCTGTCAAATGTTGACGAATAAAGCAGTAGATATATATTTATTTTACTATATTTTATTCTATCACTTAAAATATTACACGTATTTCGGCATCATAACATTAGAAAACGATTAAAAGTGTGTTTCCTGGTTGAAGGGTGATATCAAGTATAATCCAGTCTCATGTTGTTATCATGTGGGTTAAAACACACAATATTATTATTTATCGTCCATGCCGATATCTAGCACTTTTAATAGCGCATGTGTTATTCGTTTGGCAGGTTTTCAATTTATGATTCAAAATTATTATGCAAATAAAAATATAAAGAGCCAGAAACAGACACCATCAAATTGATTAGAAAGCCTATAATTTTTAACAATGTGTTAAATTAACTGTTTAGGACTACATCAGCGCAGACAGAACACTAAGCAGACTTTAAATAGTAAACAAGTTTTAGTCAATTGGATAAGTTACCGGTCCAGTGGATGAACTAAAGTAATAATTGATTGATTTATTTATTGATTTTGTTTATTTATTTATTTATTGATAGATGTAGGCCTATAGATATATTGATAGATTGAATTATTGATTGCATTAATGATTGATAGATTGATTGCTTGATTGGTTGATTACTTGATTGATTGACGATAGATATCGCAGAGGGCAGCTATCAAGGCTAACCTGACTTGATTGATTGGTTGATTGATTGAGTGATTGTTTGATTGACTGGTTGACTGATTGATTGAATCATTGAATGATTGATTGCTCGATTGATTGATTTATTGATGGATTGACAACATATATCGCAGAGGGCAGCTATCAAGGCTACCCTAACTGGATTGATTGATTGATTGACAACAGATATCGCAGAGGGCAGCTATTAAGGTTACCCTGACTTGATTGATTGATTGGCGGCAGATGTAGCAGAGGGCAGCTATCAAGGCTACCCTGACGGGTCTATATACAACTGTATGGTGTACAAAGCGAGTTACTTCAGCCCCACTGACACATTTGAAGATGATGATGAGATGACGCACAAGCTCTGCATGGACTATTGCTTCAGCTTTAAAGGCCAATATGTATGAGCTATCTGTTTATATAAGTCTTAGCTATTTGTAAGATCTATCTGATTATTTACGATTTATCTATTTATTAAAGAGTTTTCAACCTATTTAAGATTTTTCAATTCATTTAAGATTTATCAATTCATTTAAGATTTATCAATTCATTTAAGATTTATCAATTCATTTACAATTTATCATTTTATATAAGTCTTATCAATTTCTCACTGATCAAGGTCGATATTTAACGGCTCAACTTTATATAATGTAACATTCTGATGTTAATTAGCTCACTGATCAAGGTCGTTATTTAACGGCTCTCAGCTGTGTACAGTAAGCTTATATTACTTGTATATTAGACTCCGCTGTTAATTTACTCAGAGATCAATTTATCAGCGTACTGATCAAGGTCGTTATTTAATCACACAGACGTTCGCAGGCGTGGGTCAAGGGTCAACCTGTAAGTGTGCTGTGTCCAGCGCTAGCTTTACGAGCGTGACCAACTGCTTCGAATGCCAGTCGATACCCTGCCCGGGCAATGATCTCGACCCCTGCGGCTCCGAGGACTGCATTCAGGTCATAGAACTAGGCAGAACAGGTGCGTGTAGTTTTCAATGGTAGTTTTTTAGGACCATTTATGAAACAATTAGCACTAATATTTGGGTGTTTTAAAACCATTTATGAAACCTGTATCACTTATATTTGAGTGTTTTAGAAAAAAATTTGAAACAAATAAATGGTTCTTAAATAATATTTCCTCTGAACTCTTCATCATGGGTGACCTTCATCTTCATGTCGATGACCCTAACGACTCTTTTGCTTGTACTTTCTTAACTCTTTTAGACACATTTGACCTGAAGCAGCACATCACATCATCTACTCACACTTCCGTTCATATCCTTCATTTACTTATAACCAAATCAAATCTTATAACCTCCACTATGTCTATATGCTCTCTTACCTATTTCTTTCTTTCTGATCACAGAACAGTAACTTGTAAAATTCTTCTTCTCTAAGTGTCGTGCCTGTTCCAAGCCTGGGCGGTCATGGTCATATTCCTCCATATGTCTCTGTTCATTGTTGCTCTGATCATCTCTGTTTCAGTTAACTGCATCCATTTGCTAAGACTCTTAGCAAATGTCATTCGTTGTCGACCCTTGCATCTTTTTCCTTCTGTTATTCCTGTCACTACGGTATTTTCAACTATTTTGTTCCGCATAATGTGTCCGAAAAATTTCATCTGTTGTCGTCGTATTCGGTTCAAAGTGTCTAAAATACCATCTCAAATAGTTCACTTTCAATCCCATATTAATAAAACAATAAGGAAATTATCTTCTATTAATACCGATCATTTTTCTTCTGATATTCTCTGTTCTCCTCTCGTTTGTAATCCAGAATCCTCTGTCTCTAGCTTCTGTCTACAATTTGAATCTATAGTCACAGCGCTTCTAAACAAGCATGCTCCTCCCAAACAAATCGTCTGTCGTTCACGACCAAATAAGCCCTTTATCGCTCCTGAAATTCTTGAACTAAAGGAACTTCGCTGTTGTCTTGAAGCACAGTTCAGGCGCAATATTACACCAGAAAATAAACTGCTCTTTAGACGTCAATCGGCTAACGTTCACAAATTAATTGCTAAATCCAAAAGCTCATGTTTTAAAAACCTCATTACAGAAAATAAACATAACCCTAAGAAATTATGGAATGCAATGGATTCTGTTTTAGGACCAAAAATCAAGCCAACGACTAAGAACAAAAATGTTCAATAAGGAGTGCAAATCATCGAGTATAATGTAGTGTGTTCATGTAATTGTTATTTTAATTTATGAAACTAATAGCGTTAATATTTTGGGTGTTTTAGGACCAACAGGAACGACAATGAGGCAGACAGTAGGACAGAGTACAAGAAGTACACCAGAGATAGCGAGTACTAAAATATCAACAGCTTCGAGTACAGCTAAAAGTACAATCTATGCAAGTACACTAAAAAGTATAGCACTAACAACCGCAACGCTAAGTACAACATATTCTAGCACAGTACAAAGTACAACATATTCTAGTACAGTACAAAGTACAACACCAACTAGTACAGTACAAAGTACAACAATTAGTACAGAAATAATTTCAACTTTATATAGCACGGCAATTGTTACAACATCGGTTACTTCGACAACAAGTAAAGCATTGATAAGTACATCACAGAGTACTTTAAGTGTAACAAGTAAAGTAACGGATCTTTCCAAAGCGTCCACTCAATGGATAAATCAGACATCAAGAAGCACAGTAAACGAGGGAGTACTAAGTACAGCAGCAGGTACTGCGGTGAAGAGTATTTCAGAATATGCGACAAGTACTAAACAGCGGGGAATGGCAACAAGTTCTGTTCAAGTTGGTGAATTTGGAGAAATGGATGCAACAAATATCAGTGAAGCAACAGATGCAACAAATCTCAATGTGGCAACAGATGCAACAAATCTTAACATGGCAACAGATGCAACAAATCTCAATATGGAAACAGATGCAACAATATCGAGCCATGAGACAACCAAATCATTTGGCATAGCAACCGATAAACATTCAACAAATTCGAAAACAGAATTATACACAACATTGCTACAGAACTCTGACGTAACAGAGAACTCTGACGTAACACAGATCTCTGACGTAACACAGAACTCTGACGTAACACAGAACTCTGACGTAACACAGAACTTTGACGTAACACAGAACTCTGACGTAACGCAGAACTTTGACGTAACACAGATCTCTGACGTAACACATAACTCTGACGTAACACACAACTCTGACGTAACACAGATCTCTGACGTAACACAGAATTCACACGTAACACAGATCTCATTTTCTGTGGTTACTCTTCACCTACTTGTGCCTACTGATATAGTTCATTCAGTTAAGTCAACATTGTTGACAACAGAGCGCTCTGAAACAACAACAGCAACAACAACAACAACAGTCCTGACAACACTCGCTCACATAACGGCAACAGAATCGCTTGATGCAACAACAACAACAACAACAGTCCTGACAACACTCGCTCACATAACGGCAACAGAATCGCTTGATGCAACAACAACAACAACAACAACAGGCAGAGTAAGCATGGAGAGTTTAACTGTGGCAGCGCCTGTGGGTTAGGGAATGTTCTTTCTTCACGTTCTTATACCTTGATATTTGAAATAAATCTATTAATTATAATTACCCGTGTTAAGTCAGGGTTGTTTGAAAAATTGACCAACCGGTGACTGCACGTCGGAGAAGGCGACTAAAGCACTAAGATCTATACCAAAGTCAGAAAGGGCATTTGGTTGATGAGCGCCTAGGCTGCCTTTCACTTCATATCAACATTTGGAGCAGTTATCAAATCAACCAAATTGTTATTATACTACGTTATGATCTAAGGATTAATTGATAGATTGATCAATTGATTTATTGCTTGATTAACTGATTGATTAATTGATTGATTGATCAGTTTATTGATTGATTGATTAGTTGATTGATTGATTGATTAGTTGATTGACTGCATTGATTGATTCATTGAGTGATTGCTTAATTGATTAGTTGATTTATTGATTGATTGATTAGTTGACTGATTGATTGATTGCTGGATTGATCGTTCAATTAATTGATTGATTGATTGATAGATGGATTGATTAGTTGATCGATAGATCGATCAACTGATTGATTGATTGATTGATTAAGACGCAGGCTATTGCCTCGTAGCTCCTCCCATGGTGCTCAATGCGGAGTGGACGGTTTATAGAGACAGGCACGGCACAGTGGCTCAGTACACATGTGCCACTCGGCACCGGTTCGTCGCTGGTGGTACCTCCAGGACTCTGTACTGCGTCAATGATTTGTGGAGTACTTCTGTAGACCCATGTCTGTATCTCTCTCTACCGCTCTGTCTTACTATAGCTCTGTCTCTATGTCTATCTCTCTATCTCTCTGTGTGTTCTTTCTGTCTATCTGTCTCTCTGTCTCTGTTTCTCTGTGTCCTCTCTTTCTCTCTTCTCTCTTAGCCTCTATCTCCTTTCTTGTGCGCTCTAGCTCTATCATTTCTCAACTTAATATTTAAGAGTCGCATATCGTAATAAGTGATTTGATAAAGTACGATACTATAGGATATAGTACGACATGATATGATATGATACGATGCGATGCGATGATGTGATACGATTCGTTAAGATGTGACACGATGCGATACAATACGGTATGAGATGATATAATATGCTTTTGATGTTTTTATTGATTTGAAGACCCCTCATTTTTCCATATTTAAGGATATTTTAGCCCCAAATCAAGATTTTTTGATTATTTAACTGATTGATTATATAAATGATTGATTATGTGATTGATTGATAATATGCTGATTGGTATTATAACTGTTTGATATTATAACAGTTTGATATTATAAGTGATTGATATTGTAACTAATTAATATTATAATTGATAGATGTTAAAATTGATTGGTATTATAGCTGATCGATATTATAATTGATTGATTTGACAGGTGTTGTAGTTGATGACACCTGCAGACCTGGAGAGTTTAGCGGAAGTCTAAGCTCTTTGGACAATAGATGTGATAACGTCTCCATAGCGGCCGGTATGTGATAACAGAGTCAATGTAACATAAAGTATCATTAAGTATTAGGTAGCATAAGCATAAGTATAAGCATAGAAGCATAAGCATTAGCATACACCTATGCATATGCATAGGCATAAGCATACGCATTTAAGCATAAACATAAGCATAAGCATATAAGCATATACGCATTAAGTAACATTAAGTAGCTAAGTAAGATTAAGTAAAAGAGCTTTATTGTCAGGTTTTATCAAGAAATAATTGATACAAATTACTAAGCTAACAGTGAGTTAACATTTTGAGCTTCCACAAATTTCATTTAAATTTCAAGAACTTCCCATGTACGACTGTTACATACTAGTCTGCAGACCGTTTCCTCTGGTGGAGCACGCAACAGGCTTGGTCCTGAAGTCAGAGGCTCGGGTTCAAATCACGTGTGAGCTGGGGAGAAGATTCAAGAGCGGCCTGAGATCAGAGATCTTCGAATGTTCATCCAGCCAGGAGTGGTCCAATCATCCCGTGTGTGGACGTATGAAGATTTCCTACTTGTCTTTTATTATAACGCCGTATAATAATAGTAATAATAATAATGGTTTAACGCCCGTAACCTCATACAAGGATGATGGCCGGGACGTACGTAGTCTACTGTTATGTATTGCTGTAATTTGGGGCTCCTCAGGAAGCAAAGAAACATTGACAAGATTTTGATAAACCGTCGATGTTTATTGTCTATTGTTGTGTTATTTTGTAAAGTTTAGTGGTTTGAAATGAATAAGTAAATAAATAAACAAACAAAAAACAAATGTCTTTTCTCTTCTCTATCTTAGAACTTCATTTATTCAGATATTTGGCTGGAGCTAGTGGCGACGTCGGTAAGATACTCGACCGCGAATCAGTATGTGCGGGGTTCAAGTCATGGGCTCGCCCGTCACTGACATCGCTTTCGAGTGAGGAAACTGACGTTAACCTTAACTTTAAGAGCTTTACTCTATATTACGCCCTGATACATTTACGTATGCTGTCATTTATCAATGGCATGATGACGTTTAAAATTCAACTAAGTAGATTTTTTAACAATAGCATTTCGTCTTTCTCTTGCACAGTTCAATACTGCAGCAAGCTGACGTCACCAGCGCACGGGTTACTGAGTACTAATGACGTCACGTATGACGTCACGGTTAACGTCACGTGTGACGTAGGTTACGCTATGCGTGACGTCACGCTGTACAGAGTCCTGCACTGCGATGACTCATCAGCCTGGAACAGCTCAGTGGAAGAGACTACACTGTGGAATGACACTGTGGAAGACTGTCTGCGTATGTCTGCTTCTATGCGTTGTGCGATAAATGTGTGTCAATCATTATCATCATCATCATCATCACCATCATTATCATCATCATCATCATCACCATCATTATCATCATCATCATCATCACCATCATTATCATCATCATCATCATCACCATCATCATCATCATCATCATCATCGTCGTCGTCATCATCATCATCATCATCTTCCCTTAAATGCCTGTTTAACCAGGGTCGGGTTCGAATAGACAGTTTATTCATTCGTTAGAGTTTTTGTAGCAATTTCTAGAGCCTAGACGTTCGTCAATCCAATGCTCTTTCTGACATTGGTTTGCTTTTATGTCGCCTTTTGTGTGTCAAAAAGATAAATTTTAAATTTATTTGTATGTTACAGCGGTGTTCTGTAGGGACCCCCCGGTCATACCCGGGGCTGAGCTGATAGTCCTAGGTAGGACGACCCGGGCCCCCAATGGGCTCTACCCCTACTCGTCCACCCTCGAGTACCGGTGCGGGGTGGCGGGTGGTCGAGACCCCCTCAGGCTGGATGACGGTCACGAGAGGGGGGCAGTTGTCTGCACCGGAAGTGCTGAGTGGAATGTGACGTACACTTCCTGTGATTGTGAGTAAAAGTGATTGTATACTTCCTGTGACTGTGAGTAAAAGTAGTAACGTACACTTCCTGTGACTGTGAATAAAAGTAGTAACGTACACTTCCTGTGACTGTGAGTAAAAGTAACTGTACACTTCCTGTGACTGTGAGTAAAAGTAGTAACGTACACTTCCTGTGACTGTGAGTAAAAAAAGCTGGTAAAGCTAATGTTCACGTCAGTTTCCTCACTCGAAAGCGATGTCAGTGACGGGCGAGCCCAGGATTTGAACCTCGCACATACTGATCCGCGGTTGAATATCTTACAGACTTCACCACTGGCTCCTGACAAAAGCAATGAATATAACCTTCACTTCCTGTGACTGTGAGTAAAGGTGGACTGATTTGCACAATGCATCTATTTTTAGTATTCTGTAAAAGGCATGTTCAAGGTAGGCTACATATTTCTACCCAAATTCCGCTGTTAACCCTTTGGGGGGGCTGATAAAGGGGCAGACCCACCCTATGTATATTATATTTGTGTATTTTATTTTTATATTATACTTTTGTATTATATCTGTATATTATATTTGTAGTATTATATTTTTGTATTATTTATTTAAATTACATTTAAACATGTAACTACTATACAGACAATAGATGCCCACCTGTGCCTACAGTGTCTAATGCCTACCCTTCCTCTATTCGTGCCTACGAGGGAGCAACTATAACCTACAGCTGCCTGCCTGGCTACAAGGCAGCACATAGTGACGAGGCAGCCTCAATACTAACCACACAGTGTACCGGTCTACTGTGGTCACCAGTGAATGGAAGGTGTGAAGGTTGGTTAATCCAAAAGAATTTTTTTTGTTTAGTATCGTTTATTTGTTCAGCACAGCACAGATTATACAAACAATAGGAACATGCATGTAGTCAGACAAACAAATAACAATACGAAAGAGGATACTATAAAAGAGACATAGCTATGTTCGGTAATACCATAGGCCTAATAATAATAATAATAATAATAAAGGTTTAATGTCCGTTTCCTCATACAAGGATGATGTCAGGGACGTCGAAATAATTAGTCGCTACAGCAAGGTCTACTAGTCTTAAATATAAATTTGTTCTCTCTCTCTCTTTCTCTCTTTCTCTCTCTCTCTCTCTCTCTCTCTCTCTTAGTATAGGCCTACTAACTTTAAAAAAATGAATTATTCAATCAATAGAAAATGCAAAAATAACGTATTACTTAATATTTTTAGGTCGCAATTGTGAAAATGATTTAGAACGTTCAATTGTGTATTGAATATTAACAGCTGCACTCGAGACATTCAGTTCAATTTTATTAAGATTAGTAAACTTACAGATCTTTATTTACATTAATACAATTCTATCACTCCACATTGAAACCCATATTTACCAATATTACCACATTAACCAAAGCGATGTCAGTGACGGGCGAGCCCAGGATTTGAACTCCGCACATACTGATCCGCGATCGAGTACCTTACTGACTTCGCCACTGGCCCCCGCCAGTAAGTGAAATAAACGTGATTCGATTCAATTCAGTACCTCTCCATGTACCAATGCTTTGCAATTGTACCATATACCAATCTCCGTGTGCCAATTCAATGCTTTGCTGACCACTGTTGACCAGAAATCACTTGTCCAGCTCTACACGTCATCAACTCTACTCTAAACAGTTCTTCCAATGCCGTCTACTCCGTCGTCGAAATCGTCTGTGATCCCGGCTTTAGACTAGTGGGAAACGATTCGAGGTTTAGACTATCAGGAGATGATCTCGGAGTTAGACAGGTGGGACTGAAGTCACGTGACGTCTCGTCCCTAGAGAAGAGAGGAACCGTGGTGAGGTGCTCTGAGACAGGAACATGGACTCCTTCCTATGTGTCCTGTTTACGTGTGTGAATATATCAATCAATCAATCAATCAATAAACTAATCAATTAATTCACCAATAAATCAATTAATCAATCAATAAATTAAGCAACCAATAAATTAAGAAACCAATCTATGAAACAATTAATAAAGTATTCTAACTTCATGAACACAATTTTGTACCTTGGTAGCACTGTATTCTAACTTCATGAACACAATTTTGTACCTTGGTAGCACTGTATTCTAACTTCATGAACACAATTTTGTATCTTGGTAGCACTGTATTCTAACTTCATGAACACAATTTTGTATCTTGGTAGCACTGTATTATAACTTCATGAACAAAGACGTAGTAGTGCATGCACATGACAAATCAAGCTACCGTATAATCTCTGCATTAGGCTTTAACTACTAATAATTGATTAATTGATTGATTCAATAATTTAATTACATAATTTAATTACTCATAATTGATTGATTGATTGATTCTACTCGTATTCAGCTGTTAACTGTGGGAAGCCTGTCTCAGTAGGTAACGCCTACATCACCACTGCCCCGCCCATTACCTCTTATGACTCCACCCTCACCTACCGTTGTCTCGACGGCTATTGGCTGAGGCGTGGCCAATCCGAGTTCAGTATTTACTGTGACGTCACTGCAACATGGCGGACCTTTCCAGAAGGTTCGGATATCTTCAACGAATGCCACGGTAATGATTTACAGAATTTGATCAAATATAAATCGTCAAAGTAGCAATATAGCTTTGCTCTGCAACAGTCTTATTAAGTCCCTCCTATATCCTAGGTGCTAAAAGAAAGTGGTTGATTGCCTCTATCATTCTTATAGTCTTAATCGAGGTAGCCATTTCACAAAAGATCATACCTTATTACTGAATTATGCTCATTACCCTTAATTAAGATCATTCCTTAATTATGTAGCTAACTTGGGAATCGTATAAATTCTGAGGTGGTTTCCTTTTGCTTTTCTCAGTTTTTGGAATCATTTTTATTACCCTTATTAGATAATATTTTCGTAAGTGTAACGTCAGTTTTCTGCTCGAATAGCATATCAGTTACAAATAGAACAACTAATTTGAACCCTACACCTACTGGTCCGCTGTCGAACTATTTGCCAACAAGCCACAAGATTTTAGTTAAACAGACTATGAAAGCTCAAGTCAGTTAGCAATTTACTAAACGTTCTTGTGAATGTCCGATATTTTACTCTCAGATTAGCGCGGTTGGGATTCGAACCTACCAGAGTTTAATTCATCTCAAGATCTGTCATTTAAAACTTCAAGACGTTACCCGATACCTGATCCATACAGAAGATGTTTTAATTTAATCCACAAGTGCATTGCATTTAGCAGAATGAATCATAAAATTAAGAGATTGAAGGGATTTCCCCGATTTATATTCTACTTGTATTCTATTCTTATATTTAGGTAATTCGTCCAATACTATGACGTTTCGTATACGAATGCCAGTGGAATTTATAATATTATGTCGAAATAAATCCTTTATAGATTTGTTTTGTAGCTCATTGTTAGTTGCTAATAGCTTAAAATCAAGCTAACAATGATATATCTCGATAATAAATTAATATTTATAGTTGTGCAAGTCTTAACAGCGTAGGGGTAACGTAATGAAGTTTTAAAAGACAGATCCAAGGTGAATTGAGCCCGCGTGGGTTCGAATCTCAGCCGAGCAGATCTGACATTAAAATCTCGGACATTCACTGGACTGGTTATACGGAAAATGGTCTAAATTGCCTAATGGTGTAAACATGTGGTATTAAAACTGATAGATATCAACATAGTTGATCATTTCACTGTTATGCATGTCTCCTTTTTTGGTGATAAAAATGTAATAGCTTTAAAAAATAAAATGATAAAATAATAAACAACGTAACCTCTACGTCAGTATTTCTATGCATTATTTCACAGCAATCACCTGTCCGGTCCTATCGCTCGATATTGTCATGGACACGAACAGAACCCACACCCCGGGTTCCTGGGTCAACGCGAGCTGTCAGGTGGGCAAACACCTCGAGGGGGGAAGAAAATATTTGATAGCGACGTGTAATAAAGAGGGGGCATGGGATCCCCCGATACCTGACTGTATAGGTGTGTTGAAATCCTGTTCAGTTTCAGTTAGGGTTAAAGAAGTGCAGTGAAGCAACAAGCTTCAGAAGCGCAAGGTGACGTGACTCACTCGAGCTACCGTCACATAGATTTTAAATTGTTGAATTGACTTTTGAACTGGAAAATACCTGACTGTATAGGTCTATCAAATCCTGTTCAGTATTTAGTCTAAGAGTTAAATAAGTGTCTAACATCAAGCTTCAGAAGCACAAGGGTTCGCTTCAAGACGACGTGACTCACTCGAGCTATCGTCACAAAGATTTTAAACTGTTGAATTGGTTTTGAACTGGGAAATGTTAAATTGTGTATTGATAGTATTTGTGAAACGGGTCTTAAATATGCATCCTGTGCCTTCTAACCCAGTGTGCTGTTGTGTTATTACTATGCATGAATGATCATATCATCATAATGTAGAAAGCCTTTAATTATCACCTATTCTAACAATACTACCAGTTTCCAATTCCACAAGTTTATAATTAATGTTTGTACGATACTAAGTTACAATACGATATTTACCTTCCTTTATGGACAGTGAATAACGTGTAAGGTTGTCATAGGTTCTACAGTAGTCTGTAGCATGGAAGACAATCGGTAAACGTATTTGTTATTTTTTGTAATTGCTACTGACTGCATTACCTCACAGAGCTTAGGCTCTTTTGTGGTAACCCTCTTCCTGATTATTTGTTTGGTTTCTAATTAAGTATGCTGTGTTTGTTGTTTATTACGACGTGGAAAACAAATAAAAAGGTTGAATGAAGAAATGTATTTTATATTCTTCTGTAATAAATAGCGTGTGTTATCTGTTTTCAGAACTTCTTTAGTAATAATTTGCGTGTGCTATCTCTGTTTGTGTAGACGTGTATGTGTGGATGTATGTATATGTGCGTATGTGGATATGTGTATTTAATAATTGTCGTGTGCTATTTACTATGTTACCATGTGTTATCGTGTGCTATCTGTTATGTGATCATGTGTGTTATCGTGTGTTATCTGCTATGTTATCATGTGTGTTATAATGTGTTATCTGCTATGTTATCATGTGTGTTATCGTGTGTTATCTGCTTTATCTAGTAACAGAGTGGTCAGGCATTGTGTTCGAGAAGAAGGAAGCCACGGGAGCGAGTGCTGTGGGTGCCATGGCAGCGGTTTTCATCTCAATACTACTGGGAACTATTCTCTTCTTGGACTTAGTAACTCTGAAGGGACGAAGTTATAAAATTAGACGATACCGAACTAGGATTGTGTTGTAACAATAGCAGTAGATTAGTTATTTAGGCTGAAAATATATACGATGGGTAACTAGTAATAAATAGTATATATCGCTAATTATAGATTTTATATCCATTAATAACAGGGTAAAAGCTGATTAAATTGCTAAAAAGAACTGTAAAGCAAACAAGAAGCATTCCATAAACTCAGATATGATGTTGAGTTGAGTTGACATGATGTTTATTCACACTTTTAATTCGGTACATGAGTCAGAATCGCATATTTTATTATTCTAAAGTGGTAGAACTTGAAGTAGAGAAAATAAAATTAAAGTAAATTCAAACATATGACGCTAAAAGTGACAGACATGACCGTCATTAATAAATGTGTTTTTTATTGTTAAAATCTAATTTGAATCCAATCTAAAATAATAAAAACTAGATTAAGAATCTACAAACATTTTAAAAATTCAGTGAAGCTTTGTCATAATTTTCTGCAACGTTACACAAAGCATAGAGTACAGCAGAACAAGGGGTACCAGAACGCTCTTTATTACATCATCATCATCTTCGCTTGAACCATAGTTTAGCGTTATGGTCGAGTTAAACTGGTCTGCATTAATCTCTGTGGTAATTAGCAATACATTTAACTAGGTGCCATATTTTACAACAAAACAATTCAGTCACTAATTGTTAAAATAAGTTATGCACTGAAGTTAAAGCTGGCAATATATGGCTCACACTACTGAGCAATCGTTTAATAAATCAACCGGTCAATCAATCCATCAGTCGATCAATCAATCAATAATCTACACTATTCAATGACAGTCACATTAATCAATCAATTAATCAATCAATCAACCAAATAACGTACACTACTTAATGGTAGCCACATCAATCAATCAATAAAAATACCGTTGAATCTTTCAATCGAAGAAATTATTTAATTTAAAATACACTTCTTAGAACAGCGAGACACTATATGTGGAAGTTTAATAGCAGAGAGGTTAGCGAGCTTGACTTATGGGATCGGTATTATCGGTTCTACTGGAATCAAGAAGCTGCAATGAGATATGAGAACGAGTACAGTAGCTTTTGCAAAATTAAGAGAGGAGTAAGTCGAGGCTGTGTAATGTCACCAGATCTTTTTAACTTATGTAGTGAAAATATAATGAGGAATATCAGTGAAATAAAAGGATCAGTAATTGGAGGATACAATCTTAATAATATTCGTTATGCTGATGACATAGTTCTTATTGCAGACTCGCGAGACAAACTTCAAGAAATGTTGGATATTGTAACATATCATAGTGAGGCTAGTGGATTATCTATAAATATGAAGAAAACAGAATGCATGACAGTCAGCAAACTAAAAATGCCACAGCCATGCTTAATCAATGTAAGAGGTCAAAATGTCAAACAAGTTGAATCAGTCATATATTTAGGGTCACTTATTCATCAAAATGGGAAATGTGACAAGGAAATAAACAGAAGAATAGCCATGGCTAAGGAGGCATATAACAGAATGTCAAAGATTTTTAGAAGCCATGAATTATCAATTGATACCAAAAAAAAGACTTCTTCAATGCTACATTCAACCAATATTGTTATATGGAAGTGAAGTTTGGACAATCTCTTCTGTAATGGAATCGAAACTTGAGGCAACAGAGATGTGGTTCTATAGAAGAATGCTGCGTATATCTTATAAAGACCACATTAAAAATGAAGATGTTCTACAAAGAATGTCAACTTGTCGTGACCTTTTGAACCGAATACGACGACAACAGATGAAATTTTTCGGACACATTATGCGGAACAAAATAGTTGAAAATACCGTAGTGACAGGAATAATAGAAGGAAAAAGATGCAAGGGTCGACAACGAATGACGTTTATTAAGAGTCTTAGCAAATGTATGCAGTTAACTGAAACAGAGATGATCAGAGCAACAATGAACAGAGACATATGGAGGAATATGACCATGACCGCCCAGGCTTGGAACAGGCACGGCACTTAAAGAAGAAGAATTATCGGTTCTAATATGGATAAAGGATATGATTTCAATGAGCAGAGAAACAAATGAGACACCTGCTACTGCAGTAATAAGAACTTAACGAGGGCAGCAGAAATACGATAAACAAACTTATATGAGGTCAATAATCCATTTTCGTAATAGTAGAATAAATAACCAATACCTAAGGTAGTAGATTCAATCACCAGTGATTAATAATTCATACTCATCAATAAAGCTAATATTAAAGTCAATCATGGATAATTAATTATGTACAATTATTCTAATAATCAACCATCTCTAATCTATATTCATAATAGTGGTATCAGTGCTCATCATCATCATCATCATCATCATCATCATCACCATCATCCAGATATCGTCAATACGAAATAAAAATAGAATGTAAATTAAAGATGAAATAAAAATTAAAAGTAAACTAAATCAAGAACGACGATCACGTGACCAGCAGTTCAACATGTCACTATACAAACACAAAACTGGCGTAAAATTCAGATTGAAGCCATTAATGCATAGTAGGGAAAGTAACCAGCCACTAAATATACAGCAGAAGTCAAAGCAAAGTTTAACATCTATTTTAGCACTAGACCAGCACACAAACAAATATACTGACATACAAACAGACAAGCATACAGACATACAAACCGACAAGTAAACAGAGAAGCATACAGACATACAAACAGACAAGCATACAGACATACAAACAGACAAGTAAACAGAGAAGCATACAGACATGCAAACAGACAGGTATACAGAGAAGCATATAGACAGGTAAACAGAGAGATGCAAATTGAGACAGAATTAAAGAGACGGAAAACGAAAGAGTAAAATGTAAAACTACATTAAGTATTAAAGAAAGAAAATGAAAGTTAAGAGAGAGAGAGAGAGAGAGAGAGAGAGAGAGAGGGTGAGAGGAGAGAAATAATGATAAAGAGATCCAAGAGAAAGATAATACAAAAATTTCATACTTACAAATTATAAATAATTAGAAACACTATAATGTCGAACAATCATTACAAACTATTAACGCATATCATCTTAGAGTTCCATACTTGTAGTCAAACAACAAGAGAGAAAAGACTCGGTGGAGTAGAGAGAGAGAGAGAGAGAGTGTGAGAGAGAAGAGATATTAAAAAGAGAAGGCAGAGGAAAACTATCAGAAAGCTGTTATAGGACAAGTCAGCAGCTTTAAAACTATTAAGATTTGTCATACTGGTAAAAATTTATAAATTTTCAAAAGATTTCAGTCAATTGTTTAGCACTGGACAGACGCACGTATTTACAAGTTCAATGGTGTGATGAAATCCTCACAAGTATAGAAACGATGGGGCAAATTTATCTTCTTATATTTGTAGAATTACAACCCTACTTGAACCAAGTTGTGTGGTAGATATAGAACCCCACTTGACCCTATGTTGTTAGGTAGAATTACAACCCTACTTGAACCAAGTTGTGGCTAGAATTACAACCCCACTTGACCCAAGTTGTTGGGTAGAATTTGAATCCCACTTGAACCAAGTTGTTGGGTTGAATTAGAACCCCACTACAACCAAGTTGTTGGGTGGAATTAGAAACCACTTGACCCAAGTTGTTGGGCATACAACCCCACTTGACCCAAGTTGTTGGGCAGAATTACAACCCCACTTGACCCAAGTTGTTGGGTAGAATTACAACCCCACTTGTCCCAAGTTGTTGGGTAGAATTACAACCCCACTTGACCCACATTTCCAGGTCGGGGGGAGTTCCTCTGTATCCTATCCAGTAGTTCATTCTGCTCCAGTACAAACGATTCCACATCATCCACCAGGGCAGAATTCTCTTCTCCAGTGACCTTCAGAGCATGCATCAGTTCCTGGGCCTCACTGAGGTCACTCGAGGTGGAACACTCTCTTCGATCTACCACATCGAACCCCTGCGCCACGTCCAGTGCGCTTGGATACAGGCGGGACGATGGATCGACACTTTGAGGGCTCAGATACGCCGAAATGGAACTAACGTGCGAAGTCAGCTCGGAGTTTTCTGGGAAGACGTAAGCGGAACCTGTGGATGACGTACTGGAATTGTTGCTGGAATTCCCAGCAGAGGCGACTCTTCCAGACGGTTGAGCTGAATTGGGAAGACGGAGAAGATTTGGAGTACTAGAGGCTTCGCGGACACCCTGAGAGTGTCTAGGAAGGGTTCCAGTGAATCCTGATGCTCTCGCTCTGTTGGACACACCATCCGGATGATCGACTATCGCAGCGGGATGATGACAGAGAAGTAGTCTATCAAAAGCTTCCACGTAGATCCTCCTCATCCCCTTCAGCTTATCCAGATTGACTTCAGAAGAAGCCAGGTCCAATCTGAGTCCATTCATCTTGCTGATCCATTCCTGGTACAGCTTGTGGCGGTACTTAACTCCAGGTAGACAGAAGTTGGAAAGGATGGAAAGCGCTTCGCTGCAGATTTGCGGAAGCTTTTTCCTTCCGTATCGCTGTTCCAGTTGGCGATCTTCAGTGAGGGATCTGGCGGAACGATCTTGCTTCCAGGCTTCCCTTTGCCTCTCCAGACTTTTGACGATCTCGTCCAGTTTGAGGAGGTTCTCGTCCTTTCTCCAGGAATCCACGTCGCCTCCACGCTCAAACAGCGGCTTGGCTTCATCGAGAGATTTCTTTAGACGATTTTCCGCATTTTCCAGATCACCCTTCATCTTTCCCGAGTAGTCATCCATGTTCATGTTCATATCCATGATCTCACTGACTCTCGTGTCTCCAGCCTGACAAGCACACATACATACACACATATATACATACATACATGCATACATACATAAATATATATATATATATACATACGACATGAAGTTCTAATGGCTGTATCTGAGATCCTGTGATCAATTCCCGATACAGCTAATCCGAGAGTAAAATCTCAGACATTCACCTTTCAGGGTACACCAGTACACCTGATGCATGTACAAGAAAAACCCTTCCGGTTTCTAATCATAACGTTAACCCCACAAAATTAATAAGAAAGTCACCCACTACGTACTAATTGCATATGATTTCGATTAGCAGATTTATAAAATTAGGTTTTGATACTTTGCTAACTGATTGCGTGTCTAGGATATTAAGATAATGCGATGCTATACTCCTGTGATAGTCGAGAACTGAGCTGTGAACAATTGCGCGCAATCTAATTGTATGTCTGGCATAGGGCTGAATTGATCATTTTTCATTTTAAAAATGAAGGGTTTACGATCATCTCGTTCCGTTAACTGTTTCAATATTAATCTTCGTCAGTACTTATTAAATAGTTATTAATGATACTGATCTTAAATGTACAATTATGCCTACCTATTATCATTAATTTTCTTTATTTTGAATTTATTTATTTCAATTCTTTAATTTCTACTTTATATTTTCGTTTTAAGTTCACCATGGTTCACATTTAAATTGTGCTCACATATTGCATTTACTTGTTTGTTTGCATTGCTTGTGAACTGTACAGGGTTGAATGACCCTTTTTGGTGATCTAAATAAATAAATAAATAATAAAAAATGCAGGCGTGGGATAGATAGCCCATAGTGGGTGACTTTTCGATTTGATCGATGTTTGTTCCGGTTTAATTATGCCAAAATTCATGTATTAGTGTTATTAGTCTATTGTATTAAATACTACTCTCTAATTTAATTTCTAAACACTTATCCTGTTCTGTTTAATTAGTTTAGTCTATACTGAGTTTATCGAGGCCGGAATAGGGTTTAACGTTCATGTCTGACAATTTTGTAACACAGATTAGATCCTGTTCTGACATACTGGTGCCCAGACCCGGGACTCGTTTCTTTTGCCGAATGGTCTGTATGAACTGATCGGTAGTGACGTGTGCTGTGGGACGTCCCTGACATCATCCCTGGGTGAGGAAAAGGACGTTAAACCTTTATTATTACTATTAAAATAATACTAATAATTATTGTTATTATCTTACCTGCATCATACTGGGGAATAATTAACATTCCCGTTGACTACCTCAGTTAGATGGATTAATTACTATATAATTATAATAATAATAATGTTAACAAAATAATTATTAGTATTTTAATTATTATTATTACTATTATTATTATTATTATTATTTACAATAATTATTATAAGAATTTTAATAATAGTAAAATTTTTTTTAAAATTATTATCCCACCTGCATAATACTGGGGCACTGCTGATTCGACTCGTTCTCGACGAAGAGGTTGAGGCGGGTGGCGAGATCCTCAGACAGGCTGTAGAACTTGTCCACTGCTGCTCGCTGAGTGGCGATCATGTTGTGGTCGAGGTGGCGCTGGTACTGGGAGGCAGCGGCACCCAGTAGGGCCGAGTTGTGCAGGAGGTCTGCCACCGTGTGGCGCAGGTATTGGACGACCTCGCAGCAGGCCGTGATGTAGAGGTAGTTAGAGTCAGGCAGGGTGCTGTTCGGTAGAACCTAATGCACGGAAAGTAATAGCTGCTTAATAGACTTGAAACATTTAAAAAACATTGGGTGTTTAGCGTAGTCAGTTAAGCTGCGCGTCAAATGAATGAATTAAAGCTACGTTGCGCGAGATTAGTACTTTCTGGGCGACCACTTAGGCAGACCGAGTGTGGACAGCTTTGACTGTACGTAATCCCCAGGGTGTTGGAGGTTATTCTTAAAACTGCGCCGGATGCCATTGAAGCGCCAACAAAAGGCAACAATTACTAATAACCATGAAGAGGAAAAAGTACAGTAACAAACTTGTTACTCTATTTTGAGTTTAGTATTATGCTTTTAATCGCCACTGGTTGGAGCCAGTAATGATTTCGGTAAGATACTCGACCGCGGTTCAGTTTATGTGGGGTTCAAATCCTGGGCTCTCCCGTGACTGGCATCGCCTTCGAGTGAGGAAACTGACGTTAATATTAGCTTTACCAGCTTTTTAAAAATGTATTCTTATACTATCACATTGCTATTCATTAATGAACACTATACGGCGTTTAGTTAACCTATTTGTAAATATTCTGAATTTATAAATATACGTTATATTTATAAACTATACGTTCATAAGTCTATTTATAGACCTGTCACTCAACGTCTCTTAGGTCTATTTATAGACCTGTCACTCAACGTCTCTTAGGTCTATTTATAGACCTGTCACTCAACGTCTCCTAGGTCTATTTATAGAACTGTTACTCAAGGTCTCTTAGGTTTATTTATAGAACTGTTACTAACGGTCTCTGAGGTCAATTTATAGAACTGTCACTCAAGGTCTCTTAGGTCTATTTATAGACCTGTCACTGACGGTCTCTTAGGTTTATTTATAGACCTGTCATGACGGTCTCTTAGGTCTATTTATAGAACTGTCACTGACGGTCTCTTAGGTTTATTTATAGACCTGTCACTGACGGTCTCTTAGGTCTATTTATAGAACTGTCACTCAAGGTCTCTTAGGTCAATTTTTAAACCTGTCACTCACTGTCTCTAGGTCTATTTATAGACCTGTTAGTCACTGTCACTAAGGTATATTTATAGACATATCACCCACAATCTCTTAGGTCTATTAATAAATTCACCGTCACTTAAGTCTATTTATAGACCTGTAAATCACCGTCACTTAAGTCTATTTATAGACCTGCCACTCAGCGTCACTTAAGTCTATTTATAGACCTGTCACTCTCCGTCTGTTGGTTCTATTTATGAACCTGTCGCTCGACCTTTCTTAAGTCTATTTAAAACCTGTGACTCATCGCCTCTTAGAACCATTTAAAGAACTGTCACTCACTAACTCTTAGGCTATTTATATCTGTCACTTACATCTATTAGGTCTATTTATGGACTTGTCACTCGTCCTCTCCTAAGTCTATTTATAGAACTGTCACTCACCGGCACTTAAGTATATTTATAGACCTGTCACTCACGGTCACTTAAGTCTATTTGTAGACCTGTCACTCACCGGCAGTGAGGGCGTGATGCGATCCACGAAGGAGCTAGCGGTAGCACCGGTGGGCGTGTGTGTTGAGCTGATGTAAACAAATATGGGATTCGAGGGCGTGGTTTTGCTACTTGGCTCCTCCTCCAATTTGACTTCATTATCGTTAAACAGTATCAATTGATTCTCTTTCTTTATACCTTTATCGGTCAATCAAAAACAAACCAATCAGTGACTTAACCGATCAATTAAGTTAAGCTTTCACAATTACAATAAATTAAGTATGCTCTGAAAAATATCTTTATATTTAAAATAGGAAAAATCTTTTTAAATTTATTAAAATAGGCCTAGCAAATTTTTCTTTTAAATCTATCAATCGGACTAGACTGAATGGAAAAATCACTGGCAAATACATTTAATGAAAAATATTACGATCTTCAAAGGCAATGCTATCACGACCAAATGCGATAAATCACGATCAAATATGATAAATCATTATCCAAGAGGGTTATAATTATTATCAAATGTAACTATCCTTAGCAAATATTACAGTGATCATTACCAAAGATTACTAGAATCATTGTAGACCAACCGGTGACTGCACGTGTCGTAGAAAGCGACTAAAGCACAAAGATCAAAACCAACGTCAGACGTGGGATTCGGTTGGCGAGCGCCAAAACTCCAGAAATTTCTATAAAAATTTTCAAAACAACTGGAAAAATGGGGGATTAACTTATGATATGGCATATGAAAAAGAGAAGAGCTGAAGGTCTATTCGTATCCCGACCCTGGCTAAACTGGGACAACGGGAAGAACTTGATGATTATAACAACCATCTCTTTACAATACAACAAACAACCAATCACAACCTGTTTGCTGTTCAACCAGTCTTCTAAATTCTGCCGCGGCCCCCGGGGCCCCGCGGGGAGTCTTAGCCCCCCCTGAGCTCAGATAGACCCTCAGCAGCCCTCCCCCCAGCCCGTCAAACACGTGGACGACCCTTCTGTCCATGATGTCCTCGGCGGCCGAGAAGTACTGCTCGTAGGTCCACAGCTTGTCCCGGTGCCACTCGAAGAGCCCGGCGAGCAGGGGTGTGACGAGGGCCCTGAGCCCCTGAGATAGGCGGCACTGCTCCGGCAGCTCCCTCGACCAGGCGATAGGCCCGTTACGAGACGACTGCACCCCTGAGATCACACCTGAGGAACAAGTAGAGAGGTATGAATTATATAATAATAAATATATTATTATATTTATTAGATTAGGACTATTGTTGCTTATTAATCTATCAATCGAACCTGACTATTTTTCTTGATCACCGGACTGGCTTTCGTTTAGAATCTTGCTTCTCCTCGGCACATTTCTTTTGCAGATTGGTCTGGGTGAACTGATCTGTAGTGATGTGTGCTGTTATGGACGTCCCTGACATCCCTGGATGAGGAAACGGACGTTAAACCTTTATTATTATTATTATTATTATTATTATTATTATTAACTGTTAATGTAAACTAGTTGATTAAATATTAATTAGTTATTTGTTAAAGTTTAATTAGTAGAGAGGTTTTAGAGAGTTATAGACTGCTCTCGTGTCAACTGATGTTATAATTAGCATTTTTGATTCTAGTTTATAAATCAACTTTATGATATATTCGATTAAATTCAACTCAATTTAGTAAGAACTCCAACAAGGGTAATTCAACCCTGTAGAGTTCACATATAAAACATACAAACAAGCAAATGCAACAGGATTGCACTTATTTGTCGACACCCACCCGAGTCCATATCATTCAGTATTGAGTGTGCTTATTTGTCGACACCTACCCGACTCTTTGCCGGTAGTTATCTGATAGACTGTCTCTCGGCCCCGCTGTGTGCTTCGCCCCTCGGCCGACCTGAAGGGAAGCTGCCCCGTGGCGCAGTGGTATAGGGTCACCCCCACGCTCCACAGGTCCGTCACGGCGCTGAAGCCCCCTCCCCCCTCCCTGATCGACGGGTTCTGCTGCAGCACGGCCTGCCGGTAGAGCTGAGGGTTGAGGTACTCCTCCGTCCCGCACAGGGACTGAAACTCTGCCTCGGGCTCAAGAGTGCGAGCCGTTCCGAAGTCAGCTATCTTGTAGACAGAACGACCCGTGTCTGTGATGTGTCGCATTATGTTGCCCGGCTTTATGTCCCTGTGATAATTTATATAGGATTTACATGTATGTCCCTGAAATCATTAATATAGGCTTAATGTCCCTGAAATAATTAATATAGGCTTAATGTCCCTGAAATAATTAATATAGGCTTAATGTCCCTGAAATAATTAATGTAGGATAGGCTATAAGTCCCTAAAATAATTTATATATAGGCTTTATATATATGTACTTCTTTATTCCTCAACAGTTGACAGGAAGAAAAATAACAAATCAAACAGTACAAACATAAAAAGTAATCTAACATAAAATGTAAGATTGTGTCCCTGAAATATTTATTATAGGCCTTATGTCCCTGAAATAATTAATATAGGCTTGATGTTTCAGCCGAATTTAATATAGGATTGGCTTTATATATTTCTGAAAAAATTTTGTCATAATTAACTTAATGTACTATTTAAGTCCTAGAAATAAGATGGTCACAATTAGTTAAAGCCACTTTCGTATTGCAACTCAACAAGATCATAGGAATGTAAGTAGCATTGAGGACGTCCATGAGTTACAAACAGACGCCACATTGTAACCTGATAACTTGTCAGATATAGGACCTTGACACCAATTCAATAAAGTTGAAGATTATCATTTAGGTGAATGTAATGCACAATCAAGTAATAACATACATGTGAACTATCTTGGCCATTGGCTGTAGACAGTGGCCAAGTCGGTAAGCTACTCGACCGCAAATCAGCATGTGCGGGGTTCAAATCCTGGGCTCTCCCGTCACTGACATCACTCTCGAGTGAAGAAACAGACGTAAACCGTAGCTTTATCAGCTTTTATCTTGAAAATTACAAACCTGTGTACTGCATAATGTTATCAACAAGTACAAACCAGTATACTATGCCATCAAGTACAAACCTGTGCAGAGTATCAAGTTATCATCAAACCCTGTGTACTATATAATCAAGTACAAACTTGTGTACTATAAGATCCAGTACAAACCTATGTCCTATACAATCAAGTACAAACCTGTGTTCTATCTGATCAAGTACAAACCTGTGTCCTATCTGATCAAGTACAAACCTGTGTCCTATCTGATCAAGTACAAACCTGTGTCCTATCTGATCAAATACAAACCTGTGTCCTATCTGATCAAGTACAAACCTGTGTCCTATCTGATCAAATACAAACCTGTGTCCTATCTGATCAAGTACAAACCTGTGTCCTATCTGATCAAGTACAAACCTGTGTCCTATCTGATCAAGTACAAACCTGTGTCCTATTTAATCAAATACAAACCTGTGTTCTATAAAATCAAGTACAAACCTGTGTCCTACAACATCAAGTGCAAACCTGTGTCCTATCTGATCAAGTACAAACCTGTGTCCTATCTGATCAAGTACAAACCTGTGTCCTATTTAATCAAATACAAACCTGTGTTCTATAAAATCAAGTACAAACCTGTGTCCTACAACATCAAGTGCAAACCTGTGTTCTATAACATCAAATACAAACCTTCAATAGTTGGTTTTTTGCTATTTAGAGATATGAACTTAGTTTAATTATTTAATTTGTAATAATTTAGAGATGTTTTTTACAATTTATTTTGAGTTTCACTTGCCAGTGTCTGGCCATTTCCTGATTTGAAAATGTTCAATTGTATGGCTACCAACGGTTTTACTGTAATTAGTAATGTAATAGAAATTTTTGTATTTCAGACTTAAGTAGACTCCGCTATAGCTGCTAATAATGAAATTACGGAACAGAGCTATGGCTCTTTTATGGTAGCCTCTTTAGTATTGTTATTTGTTTATCTAACTACATGCACGTTCCTATTGTTTGTATAATCTGTGCTGTGATGAACAAATAAACGATACTAAACGAAAAAAAACCTGTGTCCTATACTATCAAGTACAAACCTGTGTACTATATCATTCTGACGGAGATACTTGATCCCAGCCGTCAGGTGATGAAGTACCAGCAGAAACTCATCTTCATCCATCCCACAAGCGTTCACCGGAGCGTCCAGAACATCCAACAGACTTCCGCCCTCGCACAGCTCCATCACAAGGGCTATCCCCCCGCCCAGGCGTCCCACGGACTCAGTGGCCAGGAGCCGTACGATGTTCTCGTGTGAGAGGCCGTTGAGGATCTCAAACTCCCTGGTCTGCATCTCCCTGGGGACCCGGTACGTGGGGGTGGCGATGAAGGTCTTGACGGCGACTAGGTCCCCGGTGTCGCGGTGCCAGGCCCGGTAGACCGCCCCTGTGGCCCCCATCCCTAGCTTGTTCTTCTCCGTCCATACGTAGTTGTCTGAGGAGGTTTGGTAGGACATGGTAGAGAGGCTGTGGGCGGCTGTTACTAGGCTAGGATATGTGGGGTTAGTAAGAGTAATATGTTGTAGATAGATTGAGAGAGGAAAGAGTCGGGATTGAGACAATGTACGCTGCTGAAGTTGATGTTCAGATGTAGAAGAATGAGAGGTGGTCAACTATTCTTCAATTATTCGAGATAATTCCGAGTTCTATCCGCGGTAATTCGCTACTCTATTCGCGGAAATCCTGTCTCTTATCCGCGGTAATCTAATCTTATAATAATCTAATCTTATAATAATCTAATCTTATAATAATCTAATCTTATAATATAGATATAATAATTAGATATAATAATCTAGTTTTTCAGTGTTTACGTCTGTTGTCTATAGTTAGGCAGTGATACAACACATCTCTTCTATTCCGAGATCCCAACAGATAGTGCGAAATTATTTCCTAGTGTAGATGAGCATATACGAGATCAATGGAAGATATTATGCCTAGAGGACTCGAGTTATCTAAACAGTCAACAGTTAATTTACTACAGTAGTGTTAATACTCACTGGATTAGCGGGTCTAAGGCTTCTCGCCATTTTAATGCATTTCGTCTTAAGATAATTTATTTCTCAGCATTTAAGAAACCTTTCTTGAACTTAAAGCTGGGCCACTTTCAGTACTTAACAAATAGGTCTATAATTAATTAGTGAACTCCAGTCTTTAACACGTCGACATGCCATAGAGATATCGTTATAGATTTATCTGTAATAAAATAGAACAAAACTAAATTAAAAACTTACAAAACAAAGTTAATGTAAAACGAAAGTCAGCGCATACGTAGCATAATAGCAATTTATTAACTACGTTCACATGCAATAGGTTAACTCAAAGATTTATTAAAGAAAAAATGTTTTTTCTCAAAACTCAACTAAACGTAAATGTTACTGCATTAGATAAGCTAGAAACATTTCACGTTGAAAGGGAAACCACTTCTATACATAACAGCCCGCGTATAGCTGTTGACTAATAAAAATGTTTCACAATAACTCAAGCCAAGCAATCTTGTCTTGATGTTGAATCAAATAGCAGCAAATAGACTGGTAAAGTAGACGACAAAATAGTATTTCAAGTAGACCAACGGCATAACGTAATACAGGGCTAGCAAAAAAAGAAAAATCCAACCAGATTACCGCAGTCTACAACTGATTTAGTGTTTTGACGATTGTCGGCTGCTTAATATAGTTAAAGTTGACGCAATTCTGCTTCAGAGCCACTGTACTTCAACCAATTATATTAATAAATACTAGAATAATAATAATAATGTATAATTCTCTCTTAGTAAACTGCTTAAAGGCAGGTCCACGGCATATATGTACATGTAACTCTTTCCAACAATTAAAATAAAAGTAAACACTCATTATAGTGAAATTATCAACTATTGTTGATATCTATCACTTTTTATACAACATGTTTAAACCGTTAGGCAATTATATCCTCAGCCTTCCTTTTCATCTATATGCACGAATTTCTTATCAAATCATCAAACATCCCATGGGAATCCCCGATCTGCCTCTAAATATTTTCCCTTGCATTCTTACTTTCATTACATCTTTCAGCAACCACCATCTTCATTTAATTAGGCTTAAGGTGTTCCTTCTAACCTTTCTTTCAATTTATTATCACGTTTACCATTTGTCCCTAAGTACTCTCTCAAGAACTTCTGCATTAGTAAATTTGTGAGTCCAACTAATCTATCCTATATTTCTTCTTGACCGCATTTCCAATTCCTCTAGTTTTCCAATATCCTCATTTATTTACTCTCTTCTTTAGCTCTGTTTCGTCGGTACAGTTCTATATTGTATTTCTGTTTTCACATTTTCAATCATCTGTAATGGAGTCAATTATTACGATACATTTAATAACCAAATGCGACTAAACAGATATTAATATAGACCATAGTATATTTAGATCAACCTTTGAGGACATATACACGAAAAATCCAAATTTAACTTGGAACTCCAATTTAATGGAGACTTTTTAGTGTAAATTGTAACTTTCTTCAGGGTGTCAGACATTTATAACTCATCGAGCTATTTTGAGACACTTCAAAAATTCCCAGTATCCGAAAATTCCAATTCCGCAATTCTTAAAGGATAAGGACTCAGAGAAGGTAGTATTCAAGTATTTATCTTTTTATATCTTTGCTGATATAAACATATTACCTGAGTATTACAAGGGAATTGACAGAAGATAAGCAAAGTCCCGTTATATTCCTAGATCTAGCTTCTCACTTTATAGTCGGCGAATGGTTTCAAGTTCTTAGTTAAAGTGTCTAAATATCAACAATCAACTCCGCTTAAACCAAACAGATATAATAACTACTGAACTTTGCTACTACTGTACAATGACCAGCTACTCTTATATACAGCTTAGGCTGCTTAAGCAACTATAGCCACTTTACCAAATATTTCTTTCACATTTTTAATTTTCCAGTGATTTATTTTCATTGATTTATTTATATATCATTTATTTTCAATATTTCGCTTTCCAAGGTTTCATTCGTTTCGTGCTTAGTTTTCCCCACTCATTTTCCATCAGCTATCGTTATACATGCAGGCCCAATTAACTTAGGCTTTACCAGATGAAAATTAATTGACGTAAATCAAAACATTACGCACTTCATCACGATCACAGTCGGTCTTAGCATCAGTATCGGAGACAATAAAATTCACGAGTGAATAATTACTGGTTAGCGGCTGAATAGCTGAATGCTCACATGACAATAATGAGCTGATATTTATTGGCCCAGTAAGAACAATGCCAAATTTGTAACACATAGTGTAATTAAAATGCCAAATCTGTAAAACACAGTGTAATAATACTGCTAAATATGTAAAACATAATGTAATAGTAATGCTACACAAAGACTTCATCGCCTCGCTATGTACGTTATAGATTCCCGGGCCAAACTTGCGCCCGAAATGATAGCGAAGAAATGATAGCGCAGAAATGATAGCGCAGAAATGATACCGCAGAAATTATAGCGCAGAAATGACAGCGTTGAAATGATAGCGCAGAAGTGATAGCTACAGAGATGTAATAAATCTCAACTTTCAACAGTTTTGAAAGAAAAATTGGCATATCATGCCAATAAGTATTGTTGTGGAAATTTTGACAAATGTAACTTAGCGGTTTCAATATTGATGATATTGATGTGCGTATATTGCATAGGTTACTTTTCGAAATGCGGTCTATTGTTTTTCTTTATGTTCTATTTTCTTTGTTTGCACATTTGCGTTTATTTCTGTTTCTGTTTTGTGTGTGTTTTGGTTGCCAAAGTGGCGAATAAAAGGTATATATATATAGCGCAGAAGTGATAGCGCAGAAGTGATAGCGCAGAAGTGATAGCGCAGAAATGATAGCGCAGAAATGATGGCGCAGAAATGATAGCGAAGAAATGATGGCGCAAAAATGATAGCGCAGAAATGATAGCTCAGAAATGATGGCGCAGAAATGATAGCGCAGAAATGATAGCACAGAAGTGATAGCGTAGAAATGATAGCGCAGAAGTGATAGCGCAGAAATTATAGCGAAGAAATGACAGCGCAGATAACGAAGCGGTTTTTAAACTCAGCGATTCTAAGTTAAATACTAAAACACGCTGACAATTTAATACAGCCTTAAGGAAGCTGCCCAGTGACAAATATTGTCATGGATACGAGGAGTAGATGTAGATTCATCATAATTAGAATGAAATAGATTTTAAAAGACTTAAATGATAATCTGTCAGTATTGTGTAATAACTGTCTAGTGCGCATAGGAAAACGAAAGCGAAACTCACTAAGTACAAAGCCCTACGTAAAAAAACCTTTCAACGACCTTGAAGTACATTAGGCGTTGCCATAATCAAGACCTGAGCTGGTCCGTCGCTGATGAATCATTTAGGACGACGAAATTGAGAGAGAGAGAGAGAGAGAGAGAGAGAAGAGAGACAGAGAGAGAGAGAGAGACAGAGACATACAGAGTGAGAGAGAGAGAGAGAGAGAGTGAGAGACAGAGACAAAGAGACAGAGAGAGAGAGACAGAGAGAGAGAGAGAGAGACTGAGCAATGCGGATCTATGTGATACATTAGATTCTCCACTAGACTACGTGGATTGAGATTATTAATAATAATAGCTGTCAAGCAAAATGGAAAACGTTCTCACATTCCAAACAACAATAACGAATATGCAATAAACCATAAATTATATGAACTATATGTCAGTGCATGATATAACCCCGATCATCGAGTGTGTAGTAATCCAAACGTGCCAATCGAAAAGCTTGGCAATTGAACTGCTATTGTTTCGAGAATGACTAACGTAGGTACGGAGGAATCAAAGAACAAACCACCTCAGAACCGTAGTTCTTCAAATTGAAAGCTAAATACACTAGGGTAAGGTTGAGTGCTTTTACTCTGACAACACTTCGGCTTTCAGTGCTCATTAAAGAGAGAGGTAGTAGACTGTGAGATGAAATATGTAGATTTAACTTATCACAAGGTGGTAATGACTGATAGATATAGCTATGTAAGATATATATATATATATATATATATATATATATATATATATATATATATACAGAGAGAGAGTGAGAGAGAGAGAGAGAGAAAGAGAGAGAGAGACAGAGTGAGATATCTACAGAAAGACAGACAGAGAAATAGATAGATATAGATATATGAAAATATAGAAATATAATTATAGAAAGGAAGATATACAGCCAGAAGAGAGATAGAGTTAGAAATAAAGAGAGACAGAGAAAGAGAGAGAGGGAGTGAGAGAGGTAGAAAAGGAGGGAAAGAGAGGAAGAGAAGGGATGGATACTTAATTAGTGTCTAATGCTTAATACAGTATATCATGCAAAGAGAGACTCGAGATCTCTTTGTTTAAACAGAGAGCATGGACATAATGATGACACATTCATATATCCCAGTTAAAACTCAAATAGTTTAGCTTGGTTTCTAGGCAGTATAATATTAAGCTAGGCCATTATCTTAACATTCTCTACACAATCTCTATTTCTCTATTAGAAGCAGTAAATTACAGGCTAGACGTGTTAGGCATTGAGGATCTCAAGTGTTTCTCTGTTTTAAACCTTCTAAGCTCTGAGCTTCCTTGTGATCACAGACTCACTAGGTAGGCCTAAATCAAATAAAAACTGTAAAGCTAATGTTAACGTCAGTTTCCTCACTCGAAAGCGACGTCATTGACGGGCGAGCCCCGGATTTGAACCGCGCACATACTGATCCGCAGTCGAATATCTTACCGGCATCGCCATTGGCTCCAGCCAGTAAGCCAGCACACTGGTACATGTATATTCATAGCCAGAAAATTCTACTCCAGCCAGAAAATCAATGATTCTCCGTAAATCACTGACTTCAATAGCTAATATAGCTTTTGCAAAGTGAAAAGCACTAGCTTTAATAGATAATATCAATACCCTTTTAAGCGTACAGCCAATTGGCAGGTCCATGGCATATAACTCCCCAAGCCAATTCTAACCTGAGAATAGTCATCAGTATATTTTCTATAATTTCAATAAACCATACATGTATACGAATTTGCTATTAAATCATCCAACATCCCATGTCTAAGTCTTCCTCTAACCCTTCGCTCCATTACTTTTATTGCGCTACACATAAATTATCAGCATAGTGATATAATATATTATGTCTACAACACAGCCTATGCATTAAGTATTAGCAGCTCGTAATGCATTACAAGACCAGACGGAGTCAATAGGGTGAAACACGAGGTTCAAATCAAGGGAGAACAGTGTGGTAAGGGTGTATGTGTAAAGCATGAAGTTACTAGTACAAGTATTTATGTATGTATGTGTGCGTGTATCTCTTCAGTGCACTGTCAAGTGGCAGGTTCAAGGTACATATTCATATTCAGTCTCCTTTCTCGCTCCATACGAGCACTCCTTAGATCAACAAGTTAATCCCTTCACAAAGTCTCTGCCTTATCCATACGTTATGTAGCCTATAGCTTGGGAAAAATATGGCTTCTGAGGTGGTTTCCCGTTGCCTCCCTTAGTTTGGAGGATTAATTACCATTTAATCCTGGGGAAAATATTTCATGGTGAGGTGGGTCCCCTCTTGCCATTCTCAGCTCCTGCCTTTAGTCGCCTCTTACGTACACGCGGCAGGTTATTTGCGGTTGCCCAATTCTGCAGTGGTCCAACCACACCCGAGCACAACACGAGGATGTGTGTGTATATATATATATATATAATATATATATATACATATATACATGCATACTGTATATACATGTAGAATTGTAAATGCTGGTAAAGCTAAGGTTAACGTCAGTTTCCTCACTCGAAAGCGATGTCTGTGACGGGCGAGCCCAGGATTTGAACCCGCATCTACTGATCCAGATACATATACAATCGTAAATCATACAAGTACATGTATATACTTTATATATATATATATATATATATATATATATATATATATATATATACAATCATACATGTATATACAGATATATGATCAGATTTCACCCCCCCCCCCCCCCCCCCCCCCCCCCCCCCCCATCACATCCCACACCTCAATACAGACCAGCCTATCAGCGCTACTAGTATATATCGCTAAACTGTTTGTATAGAATATGCTAATAAAAAATCATCAGGCTCCAGTCTGTAACACAGGTGTATGTAATCCACTTGTAAAACCCGAGCTAACCTTTAGCTTAGCTTTATTTAGGCTGAGGCGAGATAGAAGATTTTACTAGAGCTGCAATAATAAAGGTTTAACGTCCATTTCCTCGTACAAGGATGATGTCAGGGCAATAGATTTAGGAAATAACCAATTCCAGTGCAATTCCACATAATTAGCAAACAATTCCTCAAGAATATTTCGAAGATAAATATCTTAAAGCTATACAATTCTCTAGGGGGAATAACCAAGGCGCTATTGCGTTGGAATAGATTAAAGTTTTCCATGAGGACTTTGTGATGTAGAAATTAACGAATTCTTCATGTTTCTGACGATAGACGAGGACGCTACAGTGAAAACAAGTGAAAACAACAACTGCATATTAGTACGATTAATCCATTAACGGATAGATTAATTATGATGATTAATCCATTAACGGATAGATTAATTATGATGATTAATCCATTAACGGATAGATTAATTATGATGATTAATCCATTAACGGATAGATTAATTATGATGATTAATCCATTAACGGATAGATTAATTATGATGATTAATCCATTAACGGATAGATTAATTATGATGATTAATCCATTAACGGATAGATTAATTATGATGATTAATCCATTAACGGATAGATTAATTATGATGATTAATCCATTAACGGATAGATTAATTATGATGATTAATCCATTAACGGATAGATTAATTATGATGATTAATCTATTAACGGATAGATTAATTATGATGATTAATTTATTATTTTATATGTTAATTAAGCACAGAGCGCTTTATAACATCAAACAAATGTAGTCTGTCCATTGAGCTATGACTGATATGAGGAGAGTATTGAGTGATATTTACTAACTAGTCTCTACCCTCTACCTGTTGTTTGCACTCCTTATCTATACTAGGTCTATGCCTTATCAGGTTCTCTCTCTTACTATCTCTCTATCTCTCTCTCTCTCTCTCTCTCTTTCTCTCTCTCTCTCTC